>JASKGM010009072.1:26758-39513 GCA_034509205.1 Ceratonia siliqua | reverse complement strand
AGGAGTTACTTTTTTGTTTCAAACTTAATGGGCCTAGGGCTCTCCCAATCCAATACCATGTGGGCTTGGACAATAACATCATAATTAGTGGGCAAGGGTCATATAATTCCTTTCTTCGAGATCTTAGAGGTCCTGTTTGTTTTTATTTATTTTATGAATAAGTTATTTTTTTTTAAAAATAATACATTCTGATAAAAATATACTTATTTGTTTGGACTTATAAAAAAAGAATAAGTTAATGAAAATAGAGAAAACCTCCTATAAGGAAAAGTTAAAAATTGTAACTTTTCCTAATAAGGAGAAAAATAAGAAGAATGAGAAACTTTTATATCTAAAATTGTTCATCCTTCTTCAAAAGTCATTCTTAATTATTACATCCAAACACAAAATAATTTCTTCTTAAAAAAAAAACCATTCCTCCCACGGTTGAAGGAAAAAAAACATTATCTAATAAATCTAAACAAATAACCCCACAATCATAACTCTTGTTAAGGAGTTGAGTTATGATCAAAATACAAAGTTGAGTTTGCCAATACCTCTCCTTGTTTTTCTTTCTAATATAATAATAGGGGCTCACCTAATTATTTTGAGGTAATGGTGCCCCACGGCAAGTGCAATAAGTGTCCCATCTTATTTCATTTTTGCCATTAACCTATATTATAGTTCATCATCAGCACTTTACCATTCAATTTACATTTTTTGGTTGGCAACTCAACCAAGACCTAACTTGGTTGGTCCATGAATTCAAGTGAGTTTCGGGCTAGACATTCCCTATTCATCTTGGGCCTGGGCCGGTTCAACTTAGGGCCTAAGTTTTCATCAAGCTAAGTCTAGAATTGGGTAAAACATACTCCAACTCGATCCGGGTATACCCTTAAGACAAAATTTCTTATTATCCTTCGAATTAAAGAGATAAAATTAGAAGTCTAATTACTTAAAGGACAATGTCAACCTGTAGTCACAATTTTGCCCAAAAACATAAGTGATTGAATGGCCGATTTAATAATTTTTTTAGTTATTTTTATTTATATCATAGTGAAAAAACAGATTTATAATATTATCATAGTATTAAAAATTTAAATATTATTAGTATAAATATTTTGATATATAAATAATTTTTTTAAAATTTTAATAACTAACTTTATTATAATTTAAAAATATAATTGACATAATACCATACCACAATAATAATCAAAATATTTTTTTGCATCTAACCAAAATTTTAGATGTCACTGAATGCTTAATGAATTTTTTATTTCTACCCTCTCCCTCGCTTTTTACTCCCAACTCGTGGAATCCTCCTTTGTGACCAAAATAAAAGTATTTTTTAGAGATAATTTCTGGTGATAATATACTTTATATAATCTAATTTTCTCTTTGCGTGTCTCAAAAAATTTCATAACAAAAAAAGGACAAAATCTCACACAGCACTAAGTTCAATGAGATCCACATCTCACAAGTTTACATGCATTTATATGTTCATTTCCCATTGGATTGGTGTATGTAAACCAAATCTACCTTCAAATTTCTCATTCAAGCATGGCAATTTCTGCAAGTTTTTTGGCAGATACCTCCAACCTTATCCACCATCAAGCAACTACCAGAAGAGGATTATGATTATCACAAAATTTTCTTTAAATTTGACAAGGGTCTGGGTTTTACCAAGTCACAATATAAGGGAGAAAAAAGAAAGAAAGGTCATAATATAAGGGAACCAAAATCACAGCAAATTCAATATATCAGTTTCTCTGCTCGACTACCCACCAAGATTTCTGGGTAGACAAGGCTTTTTCTAGCTTTCTTGAATTTCTCTGAGTCTTGAGGAAAAATCAAGACATATCTACACTCATTGAATGGGTAGAAGCAAAGAAAACATCAAGAAAGAAAAGAAGAAAAAAGGGAGGCTCAAAGAAGGGTCAAGTGACAAGGGATTCATAATGCTTGACTATTTCTGCAATTTTCTTATTTTATAAAAATGGGAGAAGAGGAATTATTCCTTTGCCGCTGTGAGATGCGTTGAAGGAACTCATCACCTTTTCCTAGTTATTCAAAAGCAGGACCTGGAGAATTCACTTCCTCAAGGAAAAGAAACGAAAGTCCACCCAACTTATCTGGGTTTGTTGTCACCTCTTTGAACATGAAAATGACATAGGCAAATGCTTTAGGCTGGAAATATCAAATAACTCCACAAATCTCTGATCTGAAACTCTTGCCTTGGCAGCTGCAAATCGCTGGTACTCATCAAACACAGATGACAAGCACCATTTCTGCAATTTTCTCAAGCATCCTACAAGACAACCTGTTCGGTGCTGCACATAATCAAATTGCAAACATTAGTACGCACATGACTTCCCAGGAAGATATTAAAATATAAAATAAGAAAGGGTAAATTACATCTTGTAATTTATCCCGAAATCAAATTTCTTACAGTTGTTTAAAATGTGTCATTAATTTTGTTTTGTTACCACCTAACTACTCTGGGTAATTTTCAACCTAATTTTTACAAAAATAATCACAAAAATGCTAAAGCAATGAACAATTTCATTGTTAAATGTCTGTTTCACTTATACTTTGATCAATTTGAAAGTGTTTAGAGATCACTAATAAATTAAGTTGACATTTGGAAATTCATTCTATCAGCTTAATTCTAACAATAGTCTCATAACACTATGGAATTGTTCAATATATAAGTAAAACTAATAAAATTGTCCATTGTTTTAACTTTTAACATTCACCTGACTATTTTAGTTAAAATTTGAATGGAAAATACCACAAGGTTGTTAAGGGTTGAATGACATGCTTTAAACCACAAGGAAGTAAAATATAATTTATCCAATTAAAAAAAATCAAGGAAAAATCTCACCTTCCCCCGCTTACAGTGAATTAAAACTGGGTGGTTCTTGACATCTGCATTATTGATGCCCATAAGTTACTACTAGCTGAATGAGCTAATGAAACCGCAGTTAAGACAAAAATAAATAAATGTGAAAGCAACGGTGTTTATAGTACCAAGGACAACTTTTAGAGCTTCACGGATTGTGTCCTCTGGGATGTTTACAAAAGGTTCCTGGATGCACAATTTTCGGTATCAATTAATAAGGCTAAATATTATTTCATATTAGCAGAGTTTTTGCTATGTCAACACATAATATAACTTCGTTTATCAGTTGTTTTCAACTGAGATTTATTGGCATACATAATAAAGAGTAAACAGGATGCTGCAAATATAATTTGAAGATAATTTTTTGCAATTTCACGACAGCTTCTGATTGACTGAACTACTTTTAGAATCCTTAAGAAGCTGATATTAATTAGACACAGACTATCCAGGCTTCAAGCTCAGACAAGAGCTAACAAACCACTAATTCGTTTCAATTAATCTGACTTTCACCTTTTTCAATGAAGGCATAAGAAATATCTAGATGCTTGTGTAGTAAAGAAGTTCCAAGAGAATTTTTAAAACTTCCATGAGATTTCCTAATTTTTTTATGCAAAATATCATATACCAATAAGTGTTTCTTATGGAGGATTGAACAACGGAATATATTAGTATTTATACGGGTGATAGATGCAAAGTATTTATATGCAAACAGATAATTGTTCTCTAACCCAGGAAAACAACCATATTACCACTATCAAAGAGATTTGATTCAGATGAATTTAATTATAAGGCCCAATAAATTTTCAAGAAAAAATAATGAGAGTAGCAAAAGTGATATGCAAATATATTGAAAAAATTGTGAAAAATGGAAAGAAGAGATCGAGAGGGTCTTCAAGGCAAAGCATCCCCATGTATTCTAAAATTTTGAAGCTATGAGATGCTTAACTGAAATGCTTTAACAAGACCTTTCTAGTATCACTGATAAACGCTTCTATTAGATAGACCAAGACAATGTAATAATTTTTCCCAAAGACACAGTTAGAAGGGAAAGGAAAATAGACGAGGAAAAAAAAAGAGGAAGAATTTTTAAGATGATCTACGTATCAGTTAGTTAAGTGTAGCAGAACCACAACACGGAGCAGGAGAAAGGGAAAAAAAAGAGGTCAAATGAAAAAGAAATACTGATTATTATTATAAATAAGAAATTCCTTTAGTATGCAGCCGGGGGAAATTTTGCTGCTCAGATGACAACAATGTCAACGAATAAATACAAGTTAGATATCATAATTCAAGGATGGCACTTTATAAAAGAACAACTTCTTTAGTTTTCCTTGGCATATAGAAGGAAGACTATTCCATGATTTAATGTCAAGAAAAAAAAAAAAAAGAACACGGAAATAAGGAGTATTCTCCATACTAATTCAACAAAAATCTCCACTATACATCTTAATCCACCTATAACATTTAAATTCCATCGTATAATGAAATAATGCAACAAATACTGCCTTCAGCTTGGTCTGAATTTTGGTGCTACTTCTGGTATTATAATTTTTTTTTCTCTCATTTCTTTAACTTGAACATGCATCATCGGAGGGCAAGTTTGTGCTTCTTAGAGAGAATCAGTATTTTACACATCCATTAATGGATTAGGCAGCAAGTATAATCTATAACCTCCAAGACATTAGATATTTACAAGAACATATAAATGTGATGATTTTAGATTCCCAAGGAAAAGACGTTCGACTGCCAGCTTGGATTCAATCTACCATGATTTTCATATTCTAAAGTTGATATAATTTTGCTTGGCAAATAAGGATGAAGAGGCCTTTTAAATAGAAATGTGCTCAAATCATTATGGATCTAATCACTAACAATAATTATACCTAAAATTATCTCATAATATAATAATGATACATAAAAAGATGTGATTATATAATTTAGCAAAAAAAACAGTTCCCAATAAAGATTACTTTGGGCAGTTAATATCTTGGGACATTATAAAGTTATATCAGACGATTCAAGCAAACAACAGAAGAATAAATGTAACTAAACAAACGGCAGAAAGAATAATGATGATGAAGCCCCCTCTTTTCCCTCTAAATCCCCTTATAGCAGCCCATATCTAAGATATAGTTCAGGCCACGACTCAAGTAATTATGGATAATGATGACTTATCCATAATTACTTGTGGAAGAAATCATAAAAAATAGAAGATGATGAGAGAGACAGGTCAATTGAATTAGATTAGATATCCATTAATCTCTGTGCAAGTTACCAAAAAAGCAACGTAAAGCAATCGGACCCGAAAGAGACCACCCAAAAAGGAAAAACCTGAGACAAATTTAGCACAATGACTCGTAGAGATACCTTATGACCTTCGATCCCGAATTGATAAAGCCTGATCCCATTTGACTTCAGGAACTCCATGTTCGCCTCCGGGTACGGCTCAGGACATAGATATCTAAATACCCATTTAAACAAATTCAGCATACAAGGAAAGAATCAAACAATTGGTTCTTCCACAAGAAAATTCAAACTCTGCCCACAAATAAGCATAAACGCAAATTCATGTAAATGCATAATTGTGAGTCTGTACATACATGATGGAGCGAAGGCCTAGGGTTTGCAGAAAGGAGAAGTTGGCAGGCTCCGGGAAGCCGGACCTGAAAATGCCTTTATCCACCATAGCAAAATTGAGAGGAGGAATGAAGAGATCTTCGCCGTCGACCTTGTCACAGACATCGGCGGCGGCGTCGGAGGAGATGGGTGGAGAGAGGTCGGCGACACCCAGTTGGATCTTCCTGCACATCTGGTTCTCTTTCTGCTTGCTCTGCCGCTGGTGGTGAGGGTGGTGGAGTTGGACTTGGAGTTCCGCTACTTTCATATCAAATCTCTATTGCAAAAAATGGTGGTGGTTTTTGGAGCAAATAGAGACAGAGACTGAAGAACAGTACCTAGTTTAGTATTATATAAATAAACGGGAAGAGAGAGAGAGAGAAAGAGGGATATTGGGATCGCAGAGGATATTCCTTAGCTGCTTTGGGAGTTTCCTGAATGGCTTTATGAGGAGTTGAAACTTGAAAAAGGTGGCTCCTTTACTTGAAGAATATATAGAGAGAAAGGGAAAGGGAGAAAGAAAGTTAGTGGGTGAGGAAGTTAAAGTGGGGTGTGTATGGTGGAGACCATTGCTATGAAAGAGAGAGCTATATATACAGATTTAAGAGAGACAATTCAGAGACGGGGTGGCGACGAGGAAGAGAGAACGCCGTGTTTGGTTATGGATACCTAGGGAAGAAAAATGGGTTTTTTTGGATAAGAGAAAAAAGGATAAAACTGATAAAATATTTATTGAATTAATTAAATTGTTTTATAATAAATTAAAAAAGAATAATAAAGAAATTTGGATGAGGCGAAACGTAGCTGACCTCAGCATCGTGGGCTTTGGTTGTTTAATCAGAGTATGCGGTGCGTTAAAAAAAAAATTCGCAATTGTTTTTTCTATTATTTTATTTTAAAAAGGAAATAAAATATTTTAAAATATTCAAAATATTTAACAAAATTCAGAACAAAATATTTAAAAAAATTAAAATGTTAAAGAAATAAAATAACATTCAAAAATAATTAAAAAATATAAATAAATAAACAATGCACCCGTCCAGACTTCAAAAAAAAAAAAATTTCTCGAGTAGATTCAATAGACCGTCAAATAAGGTTTTATTCTTTTCTTTTTTTAACACCAAAAACTTAAGTAGACTGTGCATCGGATTGATTGATTCGCTGATTTAACAATTAAAAAATTTTTGGGATAAATTTAATTTAAAATAAATTATATTTTAATGTTTTCAGCATTGTATTATAAAATTAAGTTTTATTTTATTTTATTTTCTTCGGTAATATTTTTTCGAAAGATTATTTATAAAATTAGTTAGTATTGAAAACAAAATAAAGAGGAAAACTCTAAGCTTAAGCAATTTTAAGATTTCCTGTGTGATTAAGATTTCCTGTCCATAGCCCCATTTCCCCAGCGATGCAATTTAACAATGTTCCTTGTCTGATGTCCCACGGTGATCACTAGTCCTTGCTTTTCTTTTCAATGCGTTTTCCATTTATATTCTCTTTCTGTAAGAAGGTAAAGCATGAAATAGGAGACACTAGTTGTTACATCAAGTTAAGCACAGTTACAAAACCATTATGCTCAAGTTCATATGATGCAAGATTAACCACTTTGTTTAGCATTGGTCAATGAAAACTAATTGTCTTTATGTAGTTCCTAATATTATTTTTTATGTGCCAGTTATTTATTTGGCTCAGTGAAGCATGGATCAATTGCCAAATACAAGGAAGATTAATTTATTTGCTGTAATGTTAATTAAGGTGGTTCTATTAGCTGTCTACTGGTGTTATCCCAAATGATTTGAGGGAATGGTTCTTGAATTATGGAATGCTCTCATTGCAGGATTTTTAAAACATGGAATTATGGGATATACTAGCAATTATTTTCTTTTCAAACTTTCTCTATTAGGTCTTAAAAGAAATGGCTTTTTTTTCATAGTTCTTATTATATGTGGGTCTCATGGATCATTTACTTGCTTTTATAATGTTGAAATTATTTTGGTACATGTGCTACTTTACTTACTTTCTTTTGATTTAATTAAGGAATTTTTGAAAAAGGTGATTATATTCCTAGGGATATTTTACCTGGACCGAACATGGGAATGATATTTTGTTAGGAATATAGCATATTATTCGTAGAAAAGTTGAGTAATAATCAAATATATTTTATCAACTTTCTTGTAGTCTTAATTCGGGAAAAGGAATTCCCAGGAATGTAGGCTAGATGGAAAAAAAAATTCCCCACACCACACACCCCTTTAATTTGCAACTATATATTGCCTAATTTTTAGCTAATAACTCCCACGTTCCTAAATTTTCATAGTTTAGTTAGTGGGTAGTTTATGCATGTGTTGCATATCTGCATTACTTCTTCCTCAAGGTGGGGAGTATTGCTCTATTTCCGTAGCATTCTGTTTGACCTTGTGACTTTAGCAATTTTTGACAAACTTCCTTTGTTAGTTTAAATATGGTTAAGCATCCAAGGAGGGTTGAATTGGGTGCTCTAAATTAAAAAAAAAAATTTAGTAGGTAGAAAAATATTCTTAAATGAATAACTAAAAGACTTGGTTGCTCCTTTTTCAAAGGCTTATGCAAACAAATTTTAACTAAAAGATTCACACACTTGGTAATGTAAAAGATCAGGCTATGTGTAAGAGATCTTTAAAATGATATACTCAAGGATAAAGTTCACCAAATAATGTTTAGTTGAAGCAAATGATTGAACTTAATGTTAAAAGACACTTTGAGAAACCATATTAGAAAACAGTGAGCAAGTGCAAATCAATGAGAGATGAGAGCAAGGGAAAATCACATCAAGATGTATAGTGGTTCAAATCTAGCAAATGTCATATCCTATGTCCACTCTGCAAGCACAAAGTAATGGAGATGTGATTTCTTACATGTTTGAGCACAATAGATATATTTTCACTTTTACAGCTTCTATGTATCTCTCTAGTTATGCTTCAACTTCTTTGAAAGCAGCATATTTATATTTGTGGATGTAGCAATTGTCCTTCACTAGCCATTGAGCTTTTGATTGTATTGTAGCAAGCTTCAAACCTAATTATAGCTTTGATTTTACAGCTCATAGCTTTATGGCTGCTTGATGTAGAATTGATTTCTTCTTCTTTGATTTTGAGTCCTCCATTTTTGAAGCTTGGTACATTGCCTTTTGGTTTAGCTATAGAGCTTATCTTCTTAGTCTTTAAACTGTACAAGCAAGCTTTTAAATTTGCAGATAATAATCTTTTCAAAAGTTAGTTTTAAATAAAAGATAACATCCTATTTTTACTTTTCAAAAAAGCTTCTACAAGATGTTTATGCTTTTGCTAACAAAACTAGAGCTTTCCTTTTTAGCATTTAGCTAGTACTTTCATTCAAGATGTTTCATTTAACTATCTATAGTGCTTCTGACACAAATATTATTATTTTATTATCCTACTTTGCTTTCTCATTTCTTATGTTTTGTTTACTTGCTCGTTTAAGAAAAACCTCAACCAATATTCTAGCGTTTTCCTTTTGACTTTAAAACTTTGTTGGCTCATCATAATCATTTTGCTCATGATATTTTCTCAACATCCTTTTATATCGCCTAGTTTGTAAGTTGATACTTATGGGGTTCTGTCAGCCTGAATGGTGTCATACTCGACACTAGCTATTAACTCAACTCCTATGGGGACTAGTCATAGTGGCTCTATCAGCCTATCCATTGCTTTACCCGATATTAGATATTTTTTCTCTTTTAATTCTTTGTACCAAGACAACTAACTCTAGTTACATCAACCAAAATTCCATGTCGACTTTCACTTTCATCATTTTTTCATGAACCTTATAAGCTAGTTGTTACACGATCAATAAGAATCTCAAGTTGTTGACTAATTCATAGTTTATTCATAGGATCTAGTTTTCTAAATCTTTTCTGTCAGTTTAAATAGGATTGAGCACCCAAGAATGGGTGTTAAATTAGGTGCACTAAGATTTCTAAAACTTTTAAGCAGGTAGAATATTTTCTTCAAATGATTAACCAGAAAGCTAGGTTGCTCCTTTATCAATACAATGAATTTAAAACACTTGATAACACAAGTAGTTAAAGTGTTAAATGAATAAGCTTCAAATGATGAGTTTGAAAGACAAGTTTCACTAAATAGAGATTTGAGTTAAATCAAACTTAGTGTTGAAGAGCTTTACCAATGATTGAGCAACCAAGAGCGAAAACCAGCTTTGTGCAAGAGCAAACTATAAAAAGATAAGGATAAGGAAGAATCACACCTCAATGTATAGTTGTTCATATCCAAGAATATCATATCTTACATCCACTCCCCAAGCACAAAGCAAACAATTTTCACTATATAGGGAATAACAATTACTGCTACAAGCTATTCAAGCTTTTTACAACCATTCCCTGGTTAACCTTTTCTCCCACTGAGTTTTTCTCACAAGAACCCAGTTAAACTCAATCATAGGCTCAAGCCACACTAGATTTTTACAAAATCCATGGGTCAGCCTAATAGCCACTAGGTTTTTCCTCACAATAACTTAGCAAAACTCTCACAACACTAGATTTTGCTTCACAATGAGCCTAGCAAACTCTCACAACAAGATATAGATGTTTACAAAAAAGTTCATAGCCCCTCAAGATAACTAAACTAGTAATAGCAATATGGAGGGTTTGAATCTCTCTGGTGTAAGCTTAATAAAGCAGCCTTCAAATGTTATTATTCTCCTCTTTTTCTTATGGCCAAAACTTGTCCAGTAAAGATGATAATGACTATTTATAGTTGAAGATGTAGACAACGTAAATTTCTAGCTGCTGGAGTGCAAAGATTCATTATAAAGAGCTCCCCAACCATTCAAGTTATTTTTGCCTCTCTTTAATTTTGAATCTTCACAAATGAAACCTTAAGTCTTCTTCTAGGATTCACTCAGATTTCATTTGTCTCAGGTTTCTCAACTTGCAAAGTAAGCTTTATGGGGTAACCATTCTTTTCAAGGGCTCAATTACAAATAAAGTATTATATAAAATGTATGTCCCAAGAAAAGCTATTTCAAAAAGTAATGTAAAACATGTATAACATTTTATATATCAAATGAGAACCTTCTATCTTAACAAGCACTTCTTTTCTGACTAGTAACAGTTATTCTTATTCGCACGAGTACTTCTATTACTTAGTGCATTATTTTATCTTTCCAGTTCTACTTGATCGTTTCTTTCTTCTTATTGAACTTTGTTGCTTGCTCGTTATCTTTCAAAGTTCCTTTTTCAAGTTTATCAGTTACGTAATGCTTATGAACTCTACCCTTTCCTTTTAGTTTCTCTTTTGACTTGATCGTTTTAAACTTAGTTGGCTCATAAAAAATATTTTGCACATAATACTTTCTCACCAATCTCCCCTTTTTTTTTATGACAACTAATTTAAGAAATATGTAATTTTCATCAAGTCAAAAAATAAATAAGCTATGAAGTTCCATATTTGATTCCCTTATAGAATGTGCATAGCTTTTCTTAGCTCCCATTGAGTTTGTGCATAGTTTTTGTTAAGCTGTCCCTAAGTGCTCTTACTTTAGGTTACTCCTTCTAGTAGTAATTAGCTTATATGGGTACTTTAAGTGGAACACAAGTAGAATACTCTATGTATTCAATCACTATTAGAATACTCTGCATATTTTACATATTTCACTAACTTGTTCCTCTTTGGCATCATCAATACAAGGGGATAGATGTTGACAATCATAGTAAGATCGTAGCAATAGAATTCAAGCATTCATAATTATAAGAGACTACACAAAACAGTTCACATAAAAGCTCCACATTAAAATTTTCACCTAAAACATACCATACATATAAAAGTAATAGAAATTAAACACACTTAAGCATGAATAAACATTCATAATCATGACATGAATAACTCAGGCTTGAGGTGTATATGAGTGATGGGTAGGTTATTGGGCTAGATCATTTGAAGGTTGAGGAGCATTGGAGAAGTTAATTGGATTTGATTGAGTAGCCTCAGAGTCTTGAGTTTGTTGGTTTAGATAGGTTTGATCAGGCTTTGTTTCTAGTTCCATCACTAGCTCTTATTCCTTGTTGTGATCTTGCTCCTTTCTCTTTATGGGTAACTTGGACAAATGAGGCTTTTGCATAATCAACAATTAATCATCTTTTATTTAAGCTCAGTAACTTCAAATTGAGTCTCTAGTGAGTAATGCCTTATATCCTACTTAAGTTCAAAGACAACATCGGCCAAGGCTTATATCTTTTTGTCTAATACTTCCATCATGTACTCTTTTGGTCTAGCTTCCTTTAGTTTTTCTTTCTCGTTGTTCTTTTCATTGACGATGTTTACACTTTTTCTAGGTTTCTTCTTTTGAACTTTAGTCTCCTTGTTCACTTGCTTAGTGTTCTTTGTTGTTTCCTGCTATATTGTTTTTCGTTTTCTCTTTCTGATTAGAGGTGTTTTTTCTTCCTCTTCTTGTTTTGTAAATTTCCCTTTTTCAATATTCTACATTTCTTCTTCTTTTCCTGGTGAACTTACTTCTTTCTCATAATTGAAGAGTAAGCCCAAGCTAATAGATTTTGAGGATTCTTCCTCAATACTCATTGATTCCTCAATCAATAGGAGGATAGATTTAGACTCATCTTTGTTTGGAGAACTTTCATCCTCACAATCGTTAGATATTTCCATAATGGCATTTTTTTCTTGACTAAAGTATTTCTTCTTCAAAAGAGGAATTCTTCGTGATTTCTTAGTTGGAGTTAAACTGAGTTTCTTTTGACAATGGCTTTTTTAGGGTTTTTGGATGACCATTTATCTTCATTTCTAAAAGCTTCTTTCTTCTTCTTTATGTTGTATATCTTGTTGTACTCCTTCTTCCTTTCTTTTAGCATTTGCTTCCTTAGTTATGCTACTTTCCTATCAAATGAAGGCTTATGACAAGCTGTTTCACTTTCATTCCTGTAAGGGTAGCCATTGCTTTTTTAGGTTGCTCTTTGACTTCACTAGATGATCCTCTCTCATTTTTCACCCAATTATATGCTTGTTTCTTTATTCCCATGTTAAGAAGCAGCTTCTTATCATAAGTTCCTCTGTTAGTGGCCACTTAACTTTCAAAATTTTCTAGCCTTTTCTTTTTCCAGTATTGCATTCTTATATATGGCTTGCAATAATTCAAGGAAAATTTAACTTAATGTTATGCATAACACACCATATATAAAAGGTTTCAAATTTGTTTCATTAATTTGCTTTTCCTATCCTGGGAGTGA
>JASKGM010009072.1:15811-26658 GCA_034509205.1 Ceratonia siliqua | reverse complement strand
AATGTTATGCATAACACACCATATATAAAAGGTTTCAAATTTGTTTCATTAATTTGCTTTTCCTATCCTGGGAGTGATCATGCAAGTCACTATATGTAGCAGAATTTTCAAGTTTGGTTATAATACAATGGTTTCAACAACATCATATTTGTTTTGGGTGATTTCTCCAGTTACTTCCTTAGTGAAAAATCCTTCAAGCTCAATGTCTCTATGGCTAGAGTATCTCTTAATTCTTACATTTAGACATTTTATAAGTTTGGCAATCTTCTCACAGTTTACAATAATTTTTCTCCCTCTAAGAAGAGAAGTTTCTTTTACACTCCTTTTCTCAAATCTCATATTCGCATAAAACTCTCTCATTAGGTTAGAATAGATCTCAATTTTGATTTTGAAGAAATTTCCCCAACCAACATTGTTCAACCAATAAGAAACTTGAAACTTTTCTTTATGAAAGAAGTCTAAGTTTACCTTTCTTGCCACATAGTATTTTTTGTGAATGAAGTCTCTATTGTAGGATGCCTTAGCCTCCAAGCCTCTAAACATTTTTAGAACACTTTTTGTCTTTTCCTAGAAGCAAAGCCATATTAATTATCCATTTTTATTTTCTCATCATATTTTGAAGAGGATGACATTATAGAAGGGAGAGTTGGCTTGAAGATGGTGGGCTTTTGGGATGATTTTTGAGTGATTTCTAATAGGCTTTCTGAGAGTGATGGTGAGAGATGAAGACAAAGGGTTTCAATGAAAGGAGTAGTGGAAAGGAATGAGCAGGAGAGTGAATTAAGTAACCCATAATGCAGCTTAAACTTATAACTCCTCCTTTGACTCTTATTAATTGATTTGACAATTTAGTGGTTGAGTAAATAAAGTAAAAATGATAAAGTAGTAGTTACATAAGTTATAGTTTCTAAAGATGAGAAAATCATTGCATTTGAAATTTAAAACATTTAAACATAGGTATATTCAACAATTTCTCATAAATAGAAAGCACGTATGAAGAAGTGAGCAACCAAGTTATATCAAATTGTTCCTAGAGAAATAAGCAACCAGACCCACTTACATGGGATTAGAAATTCATATTTCTCTTAGTGTATTCATGAATTTGTCTTCACTAAGAGGTTTAGAAAATATATCTATTATTTGCTTTTTAGTATTGACAAACTCTAATTGAATGCTTTTGCACACGACCTCTGTAAATATCCAATTTTATCCAGCTATTTTATCTTAGATACATTCAAAATAAAATAATAGATAAAAGAAGAAAGTCAATAAAAAAAAGCATAAAGGAACAAACAAAACAAAAAAATGGAAAATGAGCCAAAATCAATTTCTTCCTTTTTATTTCATCGTTATTACTATTCCACTTCATTTCATTTCATTTATTTTGTTTTATTTATTTTATTTTATCTTGTTTTATTTTGTTTTATTTTCCTTTGGGAAATACCTTAATCAGAAAAAACCCAATTTTTATTTTGTTCTCAACATACCCAATTTTTATTTTAGCCAATCCTTATCTCTTTGCATTTTTAGAAACTAAAAAGATCAGCTCATTTATTTTTTCATTCAGCACAAAAATGCCACTCACAACCCAATCAGCCCAATACACCTTGATTCAAGCCCAAATCTATCTACCTAGCTCTACAACCTGGTCCAAAATCAGAACCCAACCCGGATGGCACATTAACCTAATCTTCAACCCTAGCCATATCCTTATTTACGGATTCCCCTATCTTTTGCCTATGCCAAATTTCTGTCTCTTCACACCATCTCTTCCTCTCACTTTGCCCTTCCCTCTGAAACCTAAGCCGCCACTATCGCACTCCATCCCATGTGAAGCTCTAGCCATCACTCTCAATTTTTCTCCTAAACCTAGTTAACCATCACTTTCACATTATCCCCAAATTGAACCCTAGCTACTATATTTTACAATTCGTTGTCACGCTTCTCCCTATTTTGCTTTTGGCCAAGTCAGTATTTGGCACCCCACATTTTTAGCAAACAAAACCCTAACTACTGATTTTTGTGTCCTTTGGTCAAGCTTGTCTCTATTTCAACCTGTCATTTTCAGAGCCATGCGTGACAACAATCTCTTTTGGCGATTCGTGTTTGCTTGTCAGCTTTGGTCACGAGATTGCTTTAGAAAACACTGGGATTTGGTCTCATGTTGTGATTATAAGAAGGGGGCTGGTTTTTCTTTGAGCAATCGATCTGTTGTTAAAATTGGTTGAACTGTTAGACTACTAAAGAGGTTCAAATTTTCTCTTGGAAGAGTTCGAACCAAGAGTTTGGGGTTTTTGTAAAGCATCAAAGAGGTAGGCTCTATCTCTTTTTTTTTATTGCATTTTCTTTTCTTGCCGGGGTTTGGTGTGTGTGGAGCAAGGATGATGTATGGGTTTTCTAGGTCCGAGTTTCTCAATTAAAGGCCTAGGAATCCAAGGGCAAAGGTGCATGGCTGTGTCTCGGATCTGATCATGAATGAAGCATGTGTGTAGTTTCTAGATTTCATTGTGGTTGGATTGTCAAACGCGTTTTCTATTTTTTTAATATAATATATTTACACTTTGGAACTAATTTTGTTATTAGGAATTTGGTTTTTGTGTCTTGGAGCAGTGAATCTTAATATTTGATTTGATCTTAGAGTTGTTGCTTTTTGAATTTTGTTTGGGGATTTCGTTTTGCTGGATTTAATTCTGGATTTTTGTGTTGATATTCCAAAATTTTTATAAATGAATGGTGTTATTATGTCAGTACACCCCTTGGTTTCATTTCTCATAAACTCTGATTTAGTTTCATTTATAATTTTCGCTTAATAGTTTCATGTTTATTTTTTTACCCTCTTTTACAATTCTGGATGGTCCCAAATTCTAATGAAATTAGACTATATATTTTTAAAAATAAAAAATAATACTCACAGTCATACCTCTTAGGAAGTGATGTTTAATCTCAATGTGTTTTATCTTAGAATGTTGTATGGGATTTTTCGATAGGTTAATTGCACTAGTATTATCACACTTTATAGGAATATTTTCAAATTTTAGTCCAAAGTCTTTTAATTACTGCTTCATCCAAAAGATTTGGACACAACAACTACTTGCTGCAATATACTTAGCCTCTGATGTTGAAAGCGTAACTGAGTTTTGATTCTTACCATGCCAAAAGGTTAAGCAATGTCCTAAGAACCGAAAAGTTCCACTAGTACTTTTTCTATCTATTTTACTTCCCCCAAAATTATCATATGAGGAATCACAAAGTTTAAAGTAATTACTTCTAGGATACCAAAGTCCTAAGTTTTGAGTTCCTTACTAGTATCTAAAAATTCTTTTAACAGCAATTAGGTTGTGATTCTTTAGAATGAACTTCAAATTAAGCACATAAACACACTAAAAGCAATGTCAGGTCTAATTGTAGTTAGATAAAGTAGGGAGCCAATCATATCTTGATAGGCCTTTTACTTTATTGGGAATAGGTTACCTTGGAAAGTAAGTTGTATTTCCCAATTTGATATAAATACATTTTTGATATTAATAAATAAAGAATTTATTTATATAAGCTTTATTTTCTAACTATTAAGGTTCCTAAATTATAATAAACTAAGATACATTTACATAAGAGTTATGCAAAAGAAGATATGTATCTTTAGATGAATCTAAAACAATATTTATAGTCACTGAATAGAACCAGTGACTTTATTCAATTAAGACTGTAGTGTTCGAATTACCTCCATAGAAAGAATGAGATTCTTTTCTAAGAGAATGATGAATCTCAAATCATTCAACTAGTAGACTTCAAGAAATGACATTATTAAATGAATTGGTAAAAAGTGATATACCAATATCGAGTTGAAACATTACTTTGCACTTAACCTTACACACATTGCATTTACTAGTGGCAGAACCGAAATCCCAATGGATTAAGGACTCGTGTCTATGACCATTGTGATATTTGATATACTATAGGCACGACCATTGTGTGACATTGGTCAAGACTCTGTATGTTAGGATCATAATGAGAGTGAACATCCAGGAACACAAGTCCAAGAAATAGAGTTCGTAGCATTAACTTATGGTAATTTCAGGAAGACAAGTGACATATCTGGGCCCAGTGAAATGATGAATTAGCTACTCATAATTTCTATATCATTTTATAAAAGTTCTAAAATATTAGCTGGTCACTTATTAGATCAAATCTGAGATCAGTGGATAAAATTGATATAAGGGGTAAAACGATAACTTTACTTTGTGTCAAAGGATGGCTACGAAGGTTCAATAACATAGGTTTGCAAATTGGACAAATCAATGTTCAACATTGACTTCTCGTAATTTTAGGAACTATCAAAAGTGCAATTATGAGTCTTTGGTGAAACGACTTCATGATTAATAAATTTGGATTATCTTAATGAGATTAATATAATCTCAAGTTTATTGGAGCTTGAAATTTCTCAGTCCAAACAAATTCCTTACCTATCTTTGTAGAATTCAACCTACATTAAATTAGAATAAATTTAGAAATTAATTGATATCATATCAGCTGATGTCTTAATTAAGAGAATATTTGCCTTAATTTTAAACAGGAACTATTTTAGTATAAATGTTATCCTAAATATGCTTGAAAATGTGAGAAACATTTTTGTCACTAAAGAGATAAAAATAATTCTTACACAAGATGTCTAAATTAAATAAGTGTTATATTAATTAGACAATGACATTTTGAAACAAATGTTTGTCTTAGTTACAACAATTGCTGTTTCAATTTAGACAACTTTTATTTTGAGTAATTATTTGTATTAGACTACTTTAAATAAATATTTGAAATGTTTAAATTAATTAATTTCAAGAAGTTAATTAAAATTAAATTAAATTACATTTAATTAAGAATTTTGGCTATAGCATTTTATTATGATAAAATTAATTTAAATAATTATTTATCATAATATTGTTGCAGAGTTTGAATTATTCAAACTTATGAAACAATCTCCCCCATGTGATAGTGAGGTGCACGGCCAAAAAAGGGCAAATTGGTTTTTAAAATGTTAAAATATATTCTTTCATAATTATCCTAATTATTATAGTGAATAAATGATTAGAAATTAAAAGAGTTATAATTCCGTAGGTAACTTACATTCACTAGAAGACTAATTAAGTCAAAGGAATTTAATTAAATAAAATTATTTTATTTGCATTTTATATTCAAATATGACCAATTAGAAAGCACCACATGTTTTATTTAAGTATTAAATAAAATATGACTTCATCATTTGAATAATACTATTTTTAATTGATGAATCAATTAAATAATTTGATTATCTACTTTTCCCAGCAGGCATGTGAAATTCCAAAATTTTAGGGAATGCTATTTTTTGAATTCAAAGGAATGACCTAGGGTTACGTTAGTATAAATATAACATAACCATTCTCCTTGTGGCCGTAACGTATGGAGAGAAAAATACCTTGAGAGTTCCTTAAGTTTTGAGAGAAAAACACAAGAGCAAAAATGAGTTTTGTTTAAGTGCCATCATAAGTTTCTATATGTCATACATGAAGGAAAATGGAGGGCTTTCTATTTACAATTTGAGAAAGCTATCTATTTAATTGTTTCATGTTTTATTTTGTTCCAATCACTAAACATATTCACCGTAAGTTCTGTGCATTAATGCTTCCCAAAGAATAAGTAGTCAGTGCGCTTAGTTGAGAAGTGAATTGCAAGATTAAAGAGACTACAAGAAGTATGTAAAATTCCTATCTATTTTACTTCTCTCTTTAGTCATGAGTTGGTTACTTGGTGTTTTGTTTCTATCTGTTTGCAAGCTTAAATGTTTTAAGAAATGTTTTTTTAAAACCCATGCTATTACTGTATATGCCTAGGGGGTAACAACTAGATCCAACAATTGGTATCAATCTTAGTTCCCAGCTATGTGTGTGTATGATGCATGATTAGGACCTAGAAATCATTTACATTGTATGATTATATGTACTATGTCTTCGATATGTTGCTTTTGGTTTAAATTAAATTTTTGGCAATATTAATGCCTTAGAGGGATTTCCTTGTATTTGTTTTGAGATGTAATAAGAAGGGTGACCACATATGGCCATGTTTCCTTCTTGGTTTATTTTTTAAAATTACAAAAATTATGTTGTAAATGATAAGAAGCCACTAATTGTAACATGGAGGCCATGGAAGCCTAAGAAAGAAGATATGGTCACAGCCCAAGGCATGGTAAGTTGGTGGAGGCATTCCAAAAGTCCAAGAGTTTGAACAATCACAAGGAATGAATAAAATAAATGTAACAGTTTAAAATTTTATTTTTCTTTTCTAGTATGGACATTAATATAGTCTTGGTATTTTATTTATTTTATAATATGTGATATTATAACATGTCATGTAGACTATTAGGTGTCAATCAACTTCACATGCTCATGCATACATGATGTTTCATGTTTTAAAAGAGTTTTAAAATGATAAAACATAAGAAAGATGAATAATTACCAAGTTAACTAAGTATGACTTAATTTTTCAACTAAATAAATTAGTTAGACATTAATTAGGTCCATAATTGATAAATTAGTTAAAGGTAATTAATTTCCAACTAATTAGTTTAGTTATAATTATTTAGTCACCTAGTAACTAATTAGTCAATTAAATTACCTAAGTTTATTTTCAAACTGAGTTAGTGTGCAAAAAAATTAGGCAATACATAAGGAATTAAATAAATAATATTCCTAAGTAATTAGTAAAAGTTACTAATATAAATCCTATCTAAAAGGTTTAGAAAGGAAACTAAGTTCATAAGTGATTTAGGTTTTCTAAAAAGATAGATGTTAGAAAATTTGGTAAATCAACTTAGAATAATTAACCATAATTAAATTAATCAATTAAAATATTGAGTGAGAGAGGGCGTAGTAATCTTAGAACCCATGGCCTCCAACCATTAGTCCCTTGTTATGGAGTTTATGTCACTCCCTACAGGCAGGTATATACTCAGACCTTGAATGAATGGATTTCCTAAGTGATAAATCTACCTTAGTAGAACATTAAGTGTGATTCCCATAGAAGCAAATTTAGTGGTACATCTAGGAGTGATGAAATGGTTAGTTAACACATTCAGCATTAACCTCTCAATATACTACGTATAATAGCTCTATTGATAGATTAATGGGCCAAATAAAGACGCTCTTCAACTAAGATAAGTATGAAGATATTGAGTAGCAAAGTTGAGTGGAGAGTCCTAGTTTACCTTGTAATAAGTATTTATGGCCCATAGTTAGTAGCTTATTATGGAAGGTAAAAGATTGTCAAATAAGAATTAATATGCTCATGTATACATGCATCATGTTTAAAATTCCACTCAATAGCTAGCAGCTTACTAATATTAAATGTATTTATTATATACTATCCCTTAAATCATGAACCCTCTGTCTATTCTCCTTAACAAATGCACCTTAAATGGTGAGAATTATGTGGAGTGGAAGAGAAACCTCAACAACATTTTAAATTATGAGAAGATCACATGGGTTTTTCTTATTAGGCATTCCCTTATCTGACTCCTAACTGGTTGCCAAGCGAAACCTAGTATCATAAAAGTTGGCATGATGCCAATGCTATGGCTAAGTGATACATACTGGCCTCAATGACATGTGTGTTGCTGCAATAGCATGATGGCATGGAACATGCCGCTGACATAATATACCATTTACATGAGATATTTGATACAAAGACTCGATCTACTAAGGTGAGAGTTGTAAATACTTTTAAGGACCTTAAGAAGAAACCAAGGGAGTAAGTGAGAGATTACATGCTCAAGGTAATCTCATGCCTTAACGACCCTAAGCTACATGGGCTGAGATTGATCCAGATAGTCAAGTGTCAATGATTATTCACAGTTTGAACTCTCAATTCTCACAATTCAAGTTGGACTATGAATTGCATAATAGAGACTATACCCTTATTGGGTTGATGAATGACCCTAAGCTACATGTGGACCCTAAAAAGGCATAAGGGCTGGGCAAGAAAAAGAATGCCAAGAAATCGGTTGGCTCAAAAAAGAAACCCATGAAAAAGAAGGCTTAAAAGGATAACACCAAGGGAAAGTGTTTCAACTGTAGTGCTAAAGGACATTGGAAAATGAGCTGTAAGGCATACCTCAATTCTGTAAAGAATAAACAAGGTATAGGTTTTCTAAACATGTTAGTAGCCTTTTTAGTGAATGATTCAACTAATAGCTGGATAGTAGACTTTGAAGCCACTAACCATGTTTGTAATTCTTTGCAAGGGTTCCAAAAGAAAGCTGACAGAGGGTCAGTTCTAGATGAGGATGGCAAATAGCACACTAGTCTTAGCTCGAGCAGTGGGAGCCATCACCTTGCAGTTCTTGAATAACAAGTTATTAGTTTTAGATAATGTTTATTTTATCCTGGACTTTGTAGAAATTTGATTTCTATCTTTTGTTTAATAACTTTTGAATATTCTATTTCTTTTGGTAATGAGATTATCATTTATATGAATGGAATTTTAATTTGTTTTGGAATTACTAGAAATAATTTATATTATCTAGAACCAATTAATTGGACTGCAAACATCACAAAAACAATTCACCTACATCTAAAAGAATCAAAGAATCTAGTATAGATAAAAGTTATCTATGGCATCTACAATTAGGCCATATTAATCAAAACATGCTAAGCAGACTAGTAAAGGATGGTACTCTACCATACATGATAGAGTATTCTTTACTAGTCTGCGATTCCTATATTAAAGGTAAAAGGACTAAATGATCCTTTAAAGTAAAGGGTAATAAGATGTAGGATGTTCTAGACTTAGTACACATAGATTTGTGTAGACCAATGAACATTCAAACTACAGAAGGTTATGTGATGGCTACTCACGATATGGTGTTGTATATCTAATGCACAACAATAGTGATTCATTTGAAAAGTTCAAGGAATTCAAAACCAAAGCTAAAATCTAGTTAGGCAAACCATTAAAACAACTTTGATCAGATCGAGATGGTGAGTATTTATCTGGAGAGTTTTAGCAGTTTCTGGTCGATAATGGAATTATTTCTAATTTATTGGCACTTGGAACGCCTCAACAAAACGAGGTTGCTGAAAAGCAAGTTGTATTCCCTAATTTGATGTAAAGACATTTTTGATATTAATAAATAAAAAGTTTATTTACATAAGCTTTATTTTATAGCAATTAAGGTTCCTAGATTCTAATAAACCAAGATACATTTGCATAAGGGTATGCAAAAGGACATATGTATCTTTGGATGAATTTAAAATAATATTCACAGTCACTGAATAGAGCCAGTTACTTTATTCAGTTAAGCCTGTAGTGTCCGGATTACCTCCATAGAAAAAATGAGATTCTTTTCTAAGGGAATGATGAATAAATTATTGAACTAGTAGACTTTAGGAAATGATACTATTACATGAATTGGAATCAAGTAAGATATCAAGTTCGAGTTGATACCATTATTTTGAACTTAAACTCGCACACATTGCATTCGCTAGTGGTAGAACCGAAATCTTGATGGATTATGGACTCATGTTCTTGACCATTACGATCTTTGATATACCATGGGCATGACCATTGTGTGACATTGGTCAAGAATCTGTATGTTGGGAACATAATGGAAGTGAACATTCGAGAACATAAGTTCAAGAAATTGATTTAGTAGCAATACATCACTTTCTGGTGATTTCAGGAAGACAAGTGATATATTTGGACCCAATGAAATGATGAATTAGGTATTCATCATTTCTAGATCTTTTTAGAAAAGTTCTAAAAGTTTTAGATTATATCGTCACTTATCGGATGAAATCTAAGACAAAGGGACAAAATTGACATAAGGGCTAAAACAATAATTTTACCTTGTGTCAATGGAAGGTTACGAGGATTCATAAACATAGGTTTGCAAATCGGACAAATCATTATTCAACATTGACTTCTCATTATTATAGGAATTATCAAAAATGCAATCATGAGTCTTTGGTAAAATGACTTCGTAATTAATAAATCTATATTATCTTAATGAGATTAAAATAATCCTAACTTTATTGGAGCTTGAAATTTCTATCGAAATGGATTTCCCACCTAGTTTGGAGAATACAATCCACATTAAATTAGAATAAATTTAAGATGAAATTAATTGATAGTATTTCAGCTGATTATCTTAATTACAACAAGAGTTGTCTTAATTTTAGCCAAAGAATTATTTTACGACAATTGTTGTCCTAAACATGCTTGAAAATGTGAGAAACATTTTTGTCACTAAAGAGATCAAAATAATTCATACATTAGATGTCTAAATTAAATGAGTGTTGTTTTAATAAGACATTAGAATTTTGAGACAAAGGTTTGTCTTAATTAAGATAAGTGTTGTCTCAATTTAGACAACCTTTATCTTAAGTAATTATTTTTATTAGACTACTTTCAATTAATATTTGAAATGCATAAATTAATTAATTTAAAGAAGTTAATTAAAATTAAATTAAATCTCCATTTAATTAAGAATTTTGTCATAGCATTTTATTAGGATAAAATTAATAAAATTATTTATTTATCCTAATATTGTTGCAATGTTTGAATTGTTTAAACTTATGAAACAACCTCCTCCCCAAGTGATGGAGAGATGCATGGCCAAAAGGAGGGAAATTGGTTTTTAAAATGTTAAAATATTTTCCCTCTTAATTATCCTAATATCATGTGAATAAAGGATTAGAAATTAAAAGAGTTTTAATTTCTTAGGTAGCCTACATTTACTAGGAGACTAACTAAGTCAATGTGATTTAATTCAATAAAATTCTTTTATTTGAATTTTATATTCAAGTATGACTAATTAGATAGCC
>JASKGM010009063.1:0-39522 GCA_034509205.1 Ceratonia siliqua | reverse complement strand
TCTTCAACAAGGGATGAAAGATAAATTTGAAAGAATAAATTTAGCCCAATCCAACCCAAATTTGGAATATTAAGCCCAATATATTATTATTAGAAACATGAAGTCAGACCCTAAAACATACAAATGCCTCCTTGTTCTTGGTGCCCTTAAGGTCTTATCGAGTAATTCTCAGACCCTAGAACCCCAATCATCATGGCTCTCCACAAAAACCCAGAGATACAAGAAAGGCTTATCCTATTCTACCGTCACTATAGTGACGATAAAAATCACTATTTATTTTTTATTTTTTATTTTTTGTATTTTATTTTAATTTTTTTAATATTAATTAATTATTTTATATGTTATATATATTTTTTAAAATTTTTTAAAATTTTTTTTAAAATTTTTTACTTATGAATAAATAATATTTAAAAAATTATAAATAAATAGTATAAATAAATGTAAAAAATATTTTAAATTTTTTTTAAAAAAATTATACAATATAAAATAATTATTTAATTTAAAAAATAAAAAAACTCAAAAAAACTTAAAAAAAAAAAAAAAAAACGTTGCCTACCGTGTTCCCCTAAAAGAAAACAAGGAATAAATAAATAAATTACCTCCCTGTAGCCTTAAGAAAATACAAATACCTCTTCTTCTCATTTCTTTTGTTTAACTAGTATGTTGATTCAGAAAATCCCTTTTCTATTGTTTTCTGTTTCTCTTTAATTTTCTTCCTTTTTCTCTGCTTGAAAGTTTCTTGCTTCTTTCGATTTTTAAAGTCTTTCACTCTTACGAAAACTTTTTTTTCTTCTCTCCCTTCCAATGCTTCCTTTTTCTCCTCCTATTTATGGACAAAAAAAAATCCAAGGATAGGAGCTATCACCCAGATCAAAAGAAATCTCTTCTTATCCCTTATCCTCTTCTCTGTGGTATGACTACCATGCATTGGAAAGGGAGTCCCAAAGTACAAAAAAAAAAACTTGGCTGGGAGGGGCTCAATGAAGGAAGCAATCTCTGAATAAATCTGGCACATCAAAGAAGTGGATAAAGGAAGGCACCTGACATAATGATCTGGCTTGTGGATGAACTTGAAAGAATGAAGCTCCCAGAAGAAACGAGATGCCACGAGAAGCTTGGAATGGGAAGGAGAGGAAAGTGGTGGCTAGATTAGGGTTTTCTTTTATGAAGAGAAAATAGAGTGGTGGCTAGGCTAATTTGCAAAGGAGAGAAAGATGGAAGGGGGTTTGAGAGAAGAAGAGAGATGAGATGAGGTTGACGGCTAAGAAAAAAGGGAGGAAGAACATGGGTTTTAGGTTTAAGAAGTGATGGGTCGGGTCAATGGAATGGGTGAACCAGGTTACATGAAGGTGGGCTCCGGACTTAGTTGGTGTGAAGTGGCTGGTGCATTGGGCTGGGATGTTGGCTAAACTGGGCTTGTAAGCATTGGCCTAAGTAACTGAAAATTAAGAGAAGAAAAGGGAAAATGAACTAATTGTATAGGTTGAAGTATAATTAGGTTGGTCAATAGACGGGCTTTAGTGACAATTGTCTAGTGGCCAAAAACAATAATAATAAAAGGCTTGGGTTACGATAGTGGGTGAATTGGTTTGGGCTTGTTTGTTGGTGGGTTGATGGTAAAAAAAAAAAACAAATGGGTTGAGTTGTTTAGTGAATTAAGTTAAATGGATGGTGGACTCTTAAAATGTATTTATTTTGTTTTTCATTTTTTTGTTTTATTTTTTTTTGCATATTCTTCTTCTTTATATATTTTTTTAAAAAAGATGAGATTTTACATTTTTTTGGTCTTTTCAATTTTTTGATTTTTCACATTTTGTGCTTTCTTTGTCATTATTACAACTTTTCCCTAATTTTTGTATTTTCTTAATTTTTGTTATAATTTTCAAAATTTTGAAAATCACCTAGACAAAATCAGGTATTTACAATGATTAATAAAATTAGACTATCTTAATAAGATTAAAATAATTTTAAATTTATTGGAGCTTGAAATTCCTATATCCAAACGAATTTCTCACCTAGCTTTGGAGAATTATATTTACAAAAAAGTTGGAATAAATTCAATATGAAGTTAATTGATAGTATTTCAGCTAATGTCTTTATTAAGACAAGAGTTGTATTTTAAGACAAATATTGTCCTAAACATGCTTGAAAATGTGAGAAACATTTTTGTTACTAAAGAGATAAAAATAATTCTTATATTAGTTATCTAAATTAAACAAGTATTGTTTTAATTAGACAATGAAATTTTAAGATAAATATTTGTCTTAATTAAGACAAGTGTTGTCTCAATTTAAACAATCTTTACCTTAGTAATTATTTTTGGTTTAACCAAGAAATAAAATTTCGTTTCGAGCTACTGTTTCGATTATTTTGCAAATAGAAACGTTTCGAAAATTTCATAGAAACAAAAGATTTTTTAAAACACATTTCGAATAATTTAAATTTTTTTTAATTTTAAATGATTCTAACATAACGATATAGATATAAATATATAAAGTTCGATAATATAATGTTAAATAAATACATTATCATTCAAATAATATTAATATAATATTTATAAATTTTAACAATATTTGATGTACATAAAATATGTAAATCCTTTGATGAAAAAAGACACATTATCCTATTAATTATTCATCTATCTTAACCTTTTTTTTTTAAAAAGTAATAACTATATTCACATAAAAACAATCTTAAACAGTTGAATGACTACGGACTACCCACTCACCCCTTTAAATTGCAGGGCTTAATTAATAAAAAATTGCAATCTCATTCTCATCCCACATTCCCACCTACCCTTTTATTAAGGAACCATTTCACGTGCCTCCAAGCCAAGCACTCCCTTCCCGATACACGCCACCAAGAGCACCGACTCTTCTTCTTCTTCAGGTTATCAAGTTCAGCACTTCAGTGACTTTCTAGCAACCATCAGCGTTGAGTTTCAGGAGGGAGAAATCAAGTGCTTGAGGAACTACAAGCACTAATTCTTCTTCTGATCTGTCTAAAAGGGGAAAACTCAGGGGATCGTCTTTTTCCTCCTTTTGAAATCTTCTTCTTTTTCTTCTCTTTCTTCTGAAATTTACCAAAGCTTATTTGTGGAATTTCAATGGATTTTGTTGGTAAATAGGGAAACTCAATGCATCGAAACACAACGAATCGGTGAGATTTCCTTCGAAAAGTACCGATTCGTTTATGTTTAGCCTGAAATGGTTGATTTTCTGAAATGGTTCTAGTTTTGTTTCGGTCACGCACGAAACCGAAATGTTTCGTGCATTTCGACCCAAACGACATGAGATTTCAAATAGTAGGTTTAACTATTTTAAATTAATATATGAATTGTTTAAATATTTAATTTGAAGTAGTTGATTAAAATAAAATAAAATTCTCATTTAATTAGAAATCTTGGTCATAGCACTTTATTAAGATAAAATTAATTTAATTATTTATTTATCCTAATATTATTGCAAAGTTGTAATTGTTCAAACTTGTGAAGCATCCTCCTTCCTATGTGATGGAGAGGTGTACAACCAAAGGAGGGGAATTGGTCTTTGACGTGGTCAAATATATTCTCTCCTAATTATCCTAATTATCTAAGTGAATAGAGGTTAAAAATTAAAAGAGTTTTACTTTCTTAAGTAGCCTACATTCACTAAGAAACTAACTAAGTCAAATGGATTTAATTAAGTAAAATTCATTTATTTGAATATTTTAATTCAAGCATGACCAATTAGAAAGCCACACATGTTTTATTTAATTGTTAAATAAAATATGTTATTATCAAAATTAATAATATGATTATTAATTAATAAATAATTAAATAATTTGATTATCTAATATTCCCCATTAGTAGGCATATGAATTACTAATGGTTACAGATTGAGTTTTTGAATTATATTCAAATACTCTCACATGACCTAGGGTTAGCTTACTATATATATACAACTTCTCCCTCTTGTGATCGTACAAGTGAAAATTTGAGAGAAGAAAAGTGAACTAGCCACTCATTTAAGAAAGACAGAAGAAAACTTTGAGAGAAAAATTTCTCTTAAGGCTAAGAGTGTTGTGAGTTTTGAGAAACAATTTGAGTGATTTCAAAGTATAATTCCACATGGCACAATAAGAGAAACAAAGGGGAAGGTTTCTAATTTAATTTTGAAAGCTATCAATTATTGTTCTTTCATATTTTATTTTTGTTCTAATCACTAAACTTATACATTGTACGTTCCGTAGATTGGTACTTCCTAAAGAATAGGCGGTCAATGCACTTGATTTGAAAGTATATTACAATATTAAAGTGACTACAAGATGTATGTAAAATTCTTTTCTATTTTACTTTTCTTTCTAGAATTGAGTTATTTGCGTATATCTTGTTTTCGCCTATTTGCAAGCTTGAATATTTTTAAAAATTTTAAACCTATGCTTGTACAGTAAACACTTAGGATAAACAATTAGATCCAACAAAAGTTTGTGGCAACCCTTGATTTTTCATTCTCTTCTAAACTATTTCACCCATTTTTTTTCCTTCTTTGGGTCCTTGTTTTTCATTTGTTTTAAGGTTAAAACTTCAAGGTTCTTGGCCATGCAATCTTTAGTAGGGAATAAGATGGAAGAAGCAGGAAAACTGGAACACAACGAAGACAGAAGCAAGAAGTTGAATTTGCAACAGTGCAATACTATGAATATTCTACAAACCTAGAAATTGTAGTCCTAGGAATATAGGAATAGTCCCTCACAGTGGTTCATTCGATAAAATGAGTAAACAAACATAAGTCCTCTGTTTTACAAAACTGACTAGCTAATAAACTTTGACCAAAAACAAAAATATTGAAGGCAAAAGTCAAATTACTAAAGGTCCAGCAGAAACTAAACTAATAAGAATCAAATAACTGAAATTACTCAAAATTCAACAAGGAAAATAAAATGACTTCTAAGGCCTCAACTTCTTGGGTTGGGAAGAATTTGTCCTCGAATTCACATCCTTACTAGATGAATCACCAAGATATGGCACCAAATGTTTTATATTGAAAACATCACTGGTCTTAGTGTAACTTAGGAGTTTCAACCATTAAGCATTAGAGTTTATCTTCTCAATTATCTCCAACGGCTTTATCTTCCTTGCAACAAGTTTATTATATTCCCCAACTGAAAATCTATCGTGTTTGTTAGAATAGCTCACACAAAGTCACCTACCTCAAATTTCACATCTCGCTGTTTCATATCTGCAACTACCTTATATTTTGCAGTGGATTCCTGTATATGCTTGATACTTATGAGTGTCCTGAATTTAAGTGATAAGATCTTTTGCCTTGGCATGAACATGCCTTAAATAAGGAATAGGGGCCATACCAAGTGGTACATGAGGGTTGTGCCTATAGATGACATGGAAATGACTAAATATTGTGCTCTTATTGGTATAACGGTTGTAAGCAAACTCTACTTGAAATAACTTCAGATCCTAAAACTTTAAGTTATCACCCACCACACTTCGCAACGAATCCCTTAAAGAATGGTTGACCACCTTAGTTTGACCATCGGTTAGAGGTCAAAGGGTGGTAGACGTTGCTGAAATATAATTTAATGTAAGACAAACACCACAAGAATCTCCAAAAGCGACCAAGGAAATAAGTATCCCTGTTAGATACAATTGCTAGAGGTAAGCCATACAAATGATAGACTTCCCCAAAATACAATTATAATACATTAACTACATTGGAAGTCTTATTGCAAGCCACAAAATGTGCCATATTCGAAAATTTATCTACCACCACAAAAATTGAATACACTCGCGTTATGTCCTTGGCAAGCCCAATACAAAATCCATGATGACATTAGTCCATGGCCTCTTTAGAGTAGGCAAGGGTAAATAAAGGCTTGCATTAGTAGTGCGCCCCTTTGACACTTCTCAAATCCTACAACCCTCAACAAACCTTGCCACTTCTCTTTGCATGCTAGGCTAGAAGAATTGGTCAGCCACAAAGTTTTATCATGCCTCACATGGCCCTCGTTGTGTAGTTCTTGAATAATTCTCAAGTGTAAGCTACCCTCAGGTACACACAATTGGTTTCCTTTGAATAGGAACCCATCATGTAAAGCATAGTCATCTCGATACTCTATCTCTAAGTCACTTAAAATGGGGCCAAAGTAATGGTCAGTAGCTAAATAATCTTTAAAGAGATCAAACCCAATTGCCTTTGTGCATAGAATAATCAATAAAAATGCATTCCCACTAAGAGCATCTGCCACCCTATTCATAGAACTTGAATTATGTTTGATGACCAAGGAAAATTGATGAGTATAGCCGCCCAGCGAGCATGTCTAGAAAATAATTTATCCTGATTATAAAGGTGTTTCAGTGCTTTATGGTTAAAATATAGGATGAACTCATTATATGCTAAATAGGAACTCCAGTGCTTCCAAGCCCGACCCGAAGCATAAAACTCCATATCATAAGTACTGTACTTGAGTTTGGACCCATTTAACTTCTCACTGAAATAAGCCACAGGCCTACCACCTTAACTCAAAACAACCCCAACGTCAACTGTTGAAGCATCACAATGTAACTCAAAAGGCTGGTAAAATATGGTAATACAAGAATGGCAGTGGCTGTCAACATCTCCTTGGTTAGATCAAAAGCCTTAGCTGCATCATCTGTTTATTGAAACTTCTTGGCCTTCATACAATTTGTAAGTGGTGCAGTAATATTACTAAAATTAGGAATGAAGCACTTGTAAAAGGACACCAACCCATGGAATCTACACACCTCTTGAATATTAGTGGGCACCGACCAATACTTCACAACTACTACCTTAGACTCATCTATTGGCAGACCATTCTTGGATACAATGTAGCCCAAGAATAAAAATGAATATGTCATAAAAGAACACTGATGAGTGTGTGAAAATGAACTTTACAAGCCTTATTATTGAGCTAAATGTGCTATAAATGAGGGGAAATTATTTAACTTAATGTGTTTTCTTATGCTTGGCTCTCATTCTCTATTCTCAACTTTTAAGTATACTTATGATTCAATTTTAGGGTCCCAAGTGAAGAAATACAACCCAAGTTAGAAGCTCTAACGCAGTAGCTTTGAAAATTGGCACTGCAGTAAATATCAAATGTCCCTAAGTTAGAGGACCTGGTGTCGCGACTTCCACTAGTCAGCACCACTGCTCCCAAACATTATTCAACAAATTTTTTGCTAGGACCCTAAGCCGCAGCGCTGGTTTGCGCGGATCTGTCATTAAAAAAATGTGAAAACACGGTAGAAAGAAGTTTGTGGAAGAAGAAAAATATAGTTTTTTGCTCTAGAGATTTATGAGGACGAAGGAGAAAGAGAGCCGTTTTCTAATGGAAACACTTGAGGATTTTTTCTCTTAATCTTTGAAGATGAAGATATTCTTCCATGGATTGTTGGGTTTGTCAATAAACATGGTTGGCTAGATTCTAGGTAAAGTTAGGGTAGAAATTGATTGGTGAAAACCTTTGGGTAATGTTTCAATTCATCTTTTGAGTTTTACTGCTTACAAATCTTGTGTTGATTCTTCTATTTGGTTGATTTGATTTACTTTAAGACATTGAATGAAATCTTACTATGATGTTGAGCTATAAGGTTATGGATTTCAATGGTGACTCAATAGAGAAGTTTTTGATATTATGAACATAATCTTTTGCTCCATTATAGTTACTCTCTAACATAGTGTTGTTGATTGATTTGGTTTTTAGAGATGGAATTCATGATTTGAAAAAGGGGGGATTCAACCTTAAACTTAATTTCGAGAAATTTGGGGTTTTGTATTGTTATATGATTGAGTTGAAACATAAACCAAAGTGTTGAATCCAATCAACGGAAACCCTACATATTTTAGATAATCTTGTTACTCTCTTATTCTCTTGTCGATTGTTCATTGTTATTTCCTCTTAAGTGATACTCTTGTAGTGTTTCCTCAGTCTCCCTGTGGATCGACACCTCATTCTATACTGCGATAACTACATAGTGTTTTTGGGCATAATCAAACACTTAATCATGCTTACAAAGAACTTCTCCCTACGCAAAACTGTCAAAACTTCCTTTAGTGTTGAAGTTGTGATTCCAATGTAGCATTGTATATCAATGTCATCAAAATAAACCACAAGGAATTTACCAATGAACAACCTAAAAATTCAATTTATCACACGCATAAAAGTGCTAGGGGCATTTGACATTCTAAAAGACATTACCATCCACTTATATAACCCATTTCTAGTTTTGAATATGGTTTCTTTTACTCATTTTCTGGGCAACTACGGATATGGTGATAACCACTTTTCAAATCTAATTTTGTAAAAATCGTAGCACTATGCAGCTGATCCAATAAGTCATCCAACTGAGGATAGGAAATCTATACTTGACAGTTATCTTGTTGGGAGCTTAGTTATCCATGAAAATCCTCTATGAGCCATCTTTCTTTGGTGTCAGTAAGGCTGGGACTGTACATGAAATGAGACTCCTTTGGATTTGGCCTTTAAATAACAAAGTCTCTACCTAACACCTAAGCTTTTGATGTTCATTAGGACTCATGTTGTAATGTGGGTGGTTTGGTAAACTAGAACCCGACATGAAATCAATTTAATGTTATATGTCAATGGTGGTAATTTGTCAAGTAAATCATTTGGGAATACATCACAAACTATTCTAATAAACTCTTAACAAGTTTTGGTGCTTGGCCATCATTGTTACTCTCTCTGCCTAACAACACAAACATCACTCCAAATTCATGTACCTCACCCATAAACTCCTTTTTGACTAGTAAGATCTTTCCCTTCTTGAGCCATGCCAATTTGTAAAGACTAGGATGATGCTTTGCCTTTATTCCTAGCTTTTGGAAAGCCTATTTGGAAACCACATTTTCACAGCTGCCAGAATCAATTACAAGTATGTAAACCTTGCCTCCTATGGTATAAGTGGATTGTAATATGTTGTTGCATCACCAATCATCCTTCTCCGGCTTCGCAAGTTGTCAAACAAACCCATCTCATAACCAACAGAGGGCCCTCATCTCCTACTAATTCCTCTTTAGAGTCATAAATAGGCCTTTGATCAAAATCCATTGGCTTATCGTCAACTGATTCTTCATAATTAATGAACAATCCCTTATCATGTTTATTTCCTTTTTTGCAATCTGCCATCCTATGACCTTACTCCCCACACTTAAAATAGCGTGTTTGAGAGTTAAAGGACAGCTCTTTATTAGGTTGCGTACTCACTTGCCTTCTATTTTGTGTATAAGCCAAAACCATATTACGTGCATCAAGGACTATTTGGTTAGCTCGATCTCTACCCTATGTTCTTTTAACAAAGTCTTCTCCAAGTGTAAAATCCTCTAGTGGGCTTCAGATATGTTTATAGGATCAAGAAAACTCAAAAAGTCCTAAAATTGTTGTCTCATGCCTCCAATATACCTTAACACTAGCTGGTCATCAGACTCAGTCAAATCTACACGAGCTATCAGGTTATAAAATGAGGAATAGTTATCCACAAACCGAGAACTCTGCCTAAGGTTTTGTAATTGCTGATACAGTGTTCTAACATAGTTATGGAGTATGAATATTGTTGCTCTCATGCATTTCATGAATTTCTCCCAACTATTATTTTTTGGCTTACCATGGCGCACTCTAGTTTGCTTTGTTTGTTGCCACCAAGTTGTAACTCGTCCTCCAAATTTTGTAGCTATCAACGAGACTCTTCGATCATCGCGTACTTCTTTGACCTCCAAGATGTCTTATCTATTGCAGTAACCTAATCCAGGAACTCTTCAGATTGTAAGCACCCTCGAAATTATGGAATGCCAATTTTGAAGCTAGACTCCCATATATTATTGTTGTTTTGCATTAAAGATCGTTCTCTTATTTCTTTATACCCTATAAACAGGTTGGAGGTTTCATCTTCATCACTATCAACAATGCTATAAGTTACCAAACTATTATTTTACAGGCAACGACGTTGATTGCCAACACTGAGAGTGGCCAATTACTCATTAACAGCATCAAATCAATCACCTAACTGGTCAAATCTCTCGTCCATGTGCCACAATTGCACTGCTAATTGTGCTTCGTGTGCTACCACACCACGTTTGAACACTTTGCACCCCATTGTGTGCCTTCCCCAATGAGTTCCTATGTGTGTCATGGCAAAATCGTGTCCTAGTGTTTTGGTACCAGCTGATGTAGTAACGACATGAACAAGAAGCAGGAAAACTTGAACGCATTGAAGATAAGAGCAAGAAGTTGAATTTGCAACACCATGATACCATAAATCTTCTACAAACCTAGAAATTGCAGTCTTAGAAATATAAGAATTGAAAACCCTTATAGAGGTTCATTCAATAAAACTGAGTAAAAGAAAACACAAGTCCTCTGTTTTACAAAACTGACCAGCTAGTGAACCTCGACTAAAAATGAAAATGCTGAAGGCAAAAGTCAAACTACTAAAGGTCTAACAGAAACTAAAATAATAATAATAATAATAATAATAATAATAATAATAATCAAATAACTACAATTACTCAAAATCCCACAAGGAAAATAAAATGACTTCTAAGGCATCTTTTCATATTTCTCCATAAAGCTTAATGTTACTCGGTCTGCATCAGAATCCATATAAATAAGAATTAGGGTGGAGGACTTTAAACTTTTACCTTTGAATTATGACATAGAGATGGTAATGTTGAGCACACATAATAAACATGAATAAATACTACAATTATAAAACATAATAACTCTGCCCAAAATAACTAACATATCCATAGCAAACTAAAACAAGAAGGCATATGTTTTCATTTTCTAAACAATCCACATAATTGTCGCAAAAGCCATTAACATAACCCATTAGACTAGCCCAAAATGCCATTAGCCCACTTAACCTTCTTCAGCCTAGTCCAAGCCATGTAACCCGTATCAATGACCTAACCATACTCTTGGTCTCTTGGTCTCACATTTCCTTCCACCAAATTAACATCTTTCCCTCATCTCATATCTCAAGCTACTAGTGTTCTCCCTTCATCTATCTCACGTTCTTTTAAGCTTTAGCCGCGTACACCATTTCTTTCTAGTTCTCTGTAACTGCTCGACGCCACTAGCTTATGGGCATCTGAGAAGTTTGTTCATTTCATGTTTATCAGTTCTCTCTTCAAATCGTACAACCAACTCATCACATCTCATAATTCTTGAAGCTTCATCAAGTTTCTTGGGGAGGCAGCTCACTCCATCTTCATTCGAACTATTGCATGTACGGTGCTTTATTTTGTGAAATATCTTTCTAGGCAGTTCATACCTAGCATTTTGTCATCGCTGCTACAGTATGACCACATATGCCTGGGGAGAAAACAAAATGATAAGATTTCCAACTCACGGCCAGCGCATGCAAGAGATAAGGAGAAAGAAATGCTTGGGTAAAACAGAGAGCATATTATGGCGTTTGGGTTCGATTTTTTTTTTCAGTTATAAATAAAAGAAAAATCAAGGGACAAGGGAGGACCAACAAGCTAAAAATTTAGAAAGAAGAGAGAGGAAGCCATCGGTCAATGGGAGGAAAAGAGGACTTGATCAAAGAAAACTGAGGAATCCAAGAGAGGATAGTTTCATTTTGGGAAGCATCAGAGGTTTTTCACTTTTCTTTTTAATTGCATATGACTCTTTCTGATTTTCGGAGCTGTGATGGTAAATTGTAGGGATTAAAATCTCTAGAATTTATGAGCAAAGGGGTATTCCTTGTATCAATATGACCATGGGTTTACTTACCTTGATGATTGAAAATATTGTTTGGGTATTGGCTCCTTACCTTACTGTTTAAAAATGATTTGGGGATTTATGGTCCATAATGTTGATTGATTTAAAATGATTTAGGTCATTTTGATTCATAACTTAGTGGGTTATACATGATTTTGGAGTTTTTGATTCAATTTGGTTCGTGGTAATGATTCGTTTCTGTGTTGATTTGATATTGATTTTATACTAAATCTTGGTTCTGATGTGGATTGCTAGTGCATGACTTTGTTGCTTTGAGAATGACTTGAGTCCATGGGTACATTCATAATGTTGTTGATTAAAATTATTTTGGGGACTTCAAGTTTATGACTGTGTTGATTTAAATGGTGATTTTAGGTTGCCAGTTCACTAAATTTTTGTTGCAAATTTGATTGAGTTTTGAAGTATGAATTGAAGTTTGATTTCTCGTTTCTAAAGTAAAGGGTATAATGCCTGATATTCAATGTGTTAAGGATGATGTTGGTTTTGTGTTCATAATTGGTTTCTGTTTTAAGAGGATGCTAATATTATGCTTTGAGACCATTTTCTAAAGATGGGGTGTTAATTTGTGGTCCAGATTATGATTTTACTTGTGTTAAATTCTTTTTTTTTGTTTGGTTTGTTGAAATATAATCCTACCTTCATATTTTAAAAGCTGTTTTTTGGTGGACTATATTTGTATTTTTGCTTACTAGCGATTCCACTCAAGAAAAGCATGTTTCAGTAAATTTAAAGTGTTGTTCTTGTTTTTAATTTGATTTAATTTCTGGGCAAGATTTTACTGTGATTTTCCTTTAGTATACTTTGTTCAATTTTGAATGGATTTAATTTCTAAAAAGTATGTTTTTGAGATTTAATCTCTTGTGTTCAACTTCAACTTGGTTTAATTTTAAGTAAGGCGTGCTGCATTTGGCCATGTTCTTGTGATTTAAAATTTGAATTATGCATATTTTGGAGATTGTAGTTGGTTTATTTGTGTGGAAACACATCTGTTATGGACATATTTCCAAATGGAAACTTTGGGTCTTATTTGCCCTTTGTTAATTAAAATAAGGAGTATCCCTTTGTTCCTGAGCTCAGAATAACTTTTCATGTTGCTATAATTACTGTATGTTGTTTTCTTGTGTACTCGGTTATTTAAGTGTTATTTTTTCCCATTATTTCTTTTAATTGGGATGCATACATTTTATTTATTTCTTATGTGGGTTGTATAAGTTTTTATTAGGTTTGTAATAGTTTGTCATGTTTTATTGTGTTCATTACCTAGTTTTCTTTTGTAAAACATAAACCTCTCTCCTGTGCTATTAATCCTTGCTATCTCTTGCTTATTACGTTATTGTGGTTGTAATCTTATTTTGGTTCATCAAAAGATGCCCAATGCTTCCTTTTTGTAATGAATAATATAAAGATAAAAATAGTTTATGAGGGTTTTAGGCCCCAATGGCCTTTGAATTAAATAATACAATGGATTTAAAAGCATTCCATAAATAAGTAAATGGCTGGGTCTTTTTGCAGTTATAACACAATTTTGAGGTGCCATCTATACGTTTTTAATTTATGAAATTGATTTGTAAAATATTGAGTCCAAAGTTTCTCAAAGTTTTATTGGGTTTCCATTTAGTTAAGAGTGTTATTTTTTAGCGAAATTCCTTTAGAAATTTGGCTTCAAAGGCCCATTAAAACAAAATGTCAAGACCCCAAAGGGTTGCTAATGGAAAATGGGATTTTCAAAAAGAGTAGAATGTTTTCAAAATAATGATAAATTTGGTATAAACTTTAGGACTCTTTTTCTTCTTGGAATGCAATTTTAAAATTATGGGTTCCAAAGACGTTAACGTCTTTTAAAGGCATAATCTTTCATTAAGATTTAAAAAGGGTTGTAAGGACCTAAAATAGAAAAAAGACATGGGTTTTTAAAACAAAGTTTGGTTTCTTATCCTTCTTCCTCTAAAGTAATTTCAAGGATCACTATTTCTACCAAATATTATATGGAGAATTGTTTTCTTATAGTGTCTTAGGCTTTATGTTGAAATCTATTTTTCCTATTGACCTAATTATTTAAAAACAATATGTGAAAAATTATTTTATCATATTGTCTTAAACTTTATATGAAAATTTATTCTTCTATATGGTTGTATTACATCCATAGGTTTTGGATGAAGGTTTATCCTCCCACATTGTCCTAACCCCTAAAGATTTTGGGTAGAGATTTATTCTCTCACATTATTTTATCAAAATACCATTTGCTTTAGGGTTGAGATCATATATTCACACTGAGTAAAATCAAATTACAATCACCTTAGGGTTTAGATTATATATTCTCCCTAAGCACATCAAAACAAAATATCAAATTACGTAAACCTTGATCTCCATAGGGGTATTTAGGTTCTTGTACAGTAAGTCAGGTCCGGTTCTTTTATCTTTCATCTTTGTATAGCATTAATAAAAAATGAGTAATAAAATAATTAAAATAACATTAAAGTTAAACACAAACAATCTAGGGTAACCATATTTAGGGATAGACATTGTGGGGTGCCTAACACCTTCCCCACACGTAATTAAACTCTCAAACTTTTCCTCTGGTTTCAAAGGCTAGTTTTTTGATTTTTTAAAAGATTTCAATTATCCTCCTAATTAATTAATGATGACTTTATTTTTTATAAAATCTCTATGTTTTAGCCATCTGATCTTATGAGAGGAGTAGCTTATCATGAGAGGTGAAAGAGCAATTTATAACCGTTGGGTTAAAATAGATGGCATAGATTAAAACATTTATTAATGAGACATGTGCCAGTCATCTCCCACTCCTTTCCATGCATCTCTTATGCACCTTCCCACTAATTTATCAGCAACCAAATGAAGCAAGCACAAACAAGAGTAAGAACAATTGAATATGAACTACTAAATGACAACTAAAACTAGGCAATGTAGCAAATCAGGGATAAATGTAACAACCAAATCAGTTGAGCCTTTCTCATTAACAAGAAGTAAAAGAAACAAAGCAAAGCCCAATAAAAAAATCTTCCATATTGGTTTCCCCATAAACTCCACAATTGATAAGTGAAATTCCACAGTGTCCAGGAAGTAAAAGAAACAACAAAACCCAAACAAAAAAAGAAAGCTTCCATATCGGTTTCCCCATAAACTCCACAATTGACAAGTGAAATTCCATACTGTCCTCACTACCTCGTAAAGTGAAATGATAGTCAAAATGCCATGAAAACGAGAATAGCTTTGATAGTTTGGATTTCTCAACATTATAATGACAACTTGCCAAAGCAAGGCTGGAAGAGATGGGCACAAATAGAAACAAGACCTTAAAACATTAGGAACTACAATTTCTTGAAGGTAATCAAAGGTGAAAAAGAAATAAGGAAAGAAAGAAGGGTTTGGGCAGTGGCTCCTTGTGGTTCTGCAATGAAGGGAGTGGAGGAGAAGGGAAGGAGCCAAGCAACTCTCCTAGAAGATGACCTATTACTTAAACTTTGTCTGCCTCTTTGTTTGCTGTTACCGACTGTTTTTAAAGGATTATTCTAGATAGCCTAGCAGTAGAAGTTCTCTAGAAACAGCCAAGATTTTTCTGAGGAGGAATAGATACACATGGCACAAAAATATAACCAGAGTTTACTAATCACAGTGGCTGAAACTATAAAATATATAGAATAAAAGTTTTAGTTGAGAACTCTAGAAAATATTTTACTATAAGTACAGTTTGACCAAGAAGTATAAAAACTATAGCATAATTGGTGTGCTTCCCTGATATTTCGGGAGAGCTTGACTAGAAAGGTGAAGTTTCCATACCAAAAAAAAAATATGGGATGGTTTATAAAGAAGCACGTGGCACAAAAAAAATCCCCAAATAATTGTCTAGGAGAATTGCTAAAGATTTCCAAAATATCTAAAGAGAAACATAATATTTTAACTCAAAGATTTTTCCTCACCTCATGCAATAATTCATAATTTTTTTAAGGTAATACATGTTTAATTCAAAACACACACCCACAAAATTATTATTATCATTTCTATTACTATTATTATTATTATTATTATTATTATTATTGTACATATCTTCCTCCTAAATTATCACTAAATTATTATTATTTTGTTAACAAATATTACATGTGATAACCTGTGCAAGATCAGCGTGTTCTAGGACACCTGATGTCTCTTAAATATACACACAAGTGTATGGGTTGTTAAACAGTAGTATAGGGCAATTAAGTTTCGTATCCACAAGGAGGAAAGTTCAAGTACAAAAATGTTCAAATTCTTATATTATCCAGGCAAACAATTAATCAGATGAACAAGGACAAATTTAATACTGGGAATAAAAATTACCGAAAGGATATCCTAGGAATAGGTTTTCATCATTGAGTCTTGTTATGGATTTTATATTAGTTGTTTATATTTTCTAAGTTATAAATATTATATTTCCTAATTTATATATTATCATTTTTCAAGAAATAAAACCTCTATTTATATTAGATTCATATATACTTTTATGATCACAGATATTAATATAAAAGCATTAAATTCTTTGAAATTTAAGCAAATGTCACAAAAGAGCATATCTATTTCTAGAATACACAACCTAGGTTTAATAAATCTACAAACTAGCATTGAGCTTTAATTTTTACTTTATCACTCAATACCTTAATTTAAACAAATTATGGTCAACAATTTGCAAGCATTAAAATCAAATTTATTAAATTACAACAAAGGAAATATATTCCAACAACTAAAATTAATCCATACCAATAACTACACCACCATTCCTAGAATAATAAAACTAGCTACTCAAAATATTCAACTTAAAATATAAATTATTCAAAAATCACATCATGGGAGAAACTACAAATTAAATTAGAAAAATCAAGAAGGAGAAATCGAAGCTAAAATGAGCCTCCTTTCTTTTCATAAATGCAACTCCCTTCTTCTCCAACTAGCTCCTCAAAGTTTCTTCTTGTTTCTCTCCTCACAACCGCAACTTTTGTTTTCCTAAAACAGCTCTAGAATCCTCCACGAAGACCCTGCCTTCCAGACAATAAACCTAGCAGCTAAGCATACTCCCAAAACGCTGTAGTTTTGGGTTAATTTTACAGAATGAAACACATCGTTTTTCTTATTCAACACTAGATGAAGTGACATCATTTAGTATCACAGAAGGGAGGCTGCTTTTTGAACTTATTTCTTTTGCGTTTCACTGCTCTAGGATCACACCTCTTTTCTGCTTAAGCTTCATATTTTCCTTCTGTTTCCTTGCCTTTCAACTGGTGCGACATTGTTTAAGGGGTGGGCAATTGGTGGGTGTTGCTCATTTTCTCAAGGCGACATCATTCTGCAGTGGACAGTTACACGAGCACCTCATTTCAAATGCTTCCTCAATACGTGCATTTTGTTGCAGCGTTGAATGGGTCATCTATTGAGAAATTGTGTTGTTGACTTGGATGCACTAAAGCCATGCATTTTGGGCGTTAAAATTGCTGGTGCTGTTTTGTTTCTTGATGCTCGTATTTTGATTTTCAACTTGCGTTTTGGACTCTTCAATTTGTTGCAGGGTCTTCAAGCTTCTTCATTGCTTCATTTCTCATATATTTTCGAGCTTCCATTTTCCTATCAAAATAAAAAGAGAATTAAAATATGAAAGGAAAAGGGAAAATTGGGAATATTACAATGAAATGCAAGAAATCCTATATAAAGACATTTAAAACAAAAAAAATCCGAGAATATCACCATAAAACCCAATGAAATATGTGTTATAAACTCACATATCAACACTCTCCACAATCCGCATTACAATAAGCTTCAAGATTCAAGTCACCGATAGCTGGCAAAAACATACCTTGCCCTGGTACCGACTATAAGTATTTGAGTACTCGTTCTGCATATATCATGTGAACCTATTTGGGAGCATTAATAAATTGACTTAGCAAATTAACAATGTAAGCAACATCTGGCCTAGTGACTGTTAGATATAGTAAGCAGCCAACTAAGCGTTTGTATCTTCCTTCATCCATGTATGGTCTATCATTGTCTGCATGCAACTGATTATTTTGCTCAATGGGGGGTTTGCATGGGGGATAACCCTGTATTCCTTACTCCTCTAAGATGTCTAAGGTGTATTTTCTTTAACCGAGGAAGATCCCTTGTGATGATTGAGCCACTTCAATGCCCAAAGAATATTTCATAACACCTAGATCTTTGATGCTAAATTTCACATATAAGTATTTCTTCACCTCACTGATTTTTCTTTTGTCGTTTCCTGCAATGATAACATCATCAATATAAATGAGAGCAGTAGTCAAACTATGGCCTTCCTTATGTAAGAATAAGGAGTGATTGGCTTTTGACTGCACAAATCCCATATTTACAAGAGCATTTGTGAACTTTTGGTACCAATTTCTTGAGGCTTCTTCAAACTATACAAAGATTTCCTCAATCTGCAAACATGAGTTCCCAGGAAAAACCTTGAAGGAATATGTATTCATACCTCCTCATCAAGATCTCCAAGAAGAAAGGCATTATTAACGTCAAGTTGGCGTAATTCCCGGGCATTTTTAGTAGCAATAGCAAGCAAGCATCTAACGATAACAAGTTATGCAACTGAAGCAAAGGTTTCATGAAAATCAACTCTCTCAATTTGGGAGAAACCCTTCACTACAAGTCGAGCTTTGTATTTTTCTCCCTCCTCATTGGGTTTATACTTGATTTTATAAGCCTATTTTGAACCTATGGCTTTCTTCCCTAATGGAATTTCTTCCAAGATCTATGTTTGGTTCTCTTCAAGGGCATGTATCTTCCTCTTCATTACTTACTGCCAATGTTTTACCTTCACAACCTCAGAAATTTTTTGATTCATCATGGTGAGTGATGCTGGTTAAGAAGGCCTTGTGGGCTGGTTGGAATTTATGGTAAGATACCTAGGCACATAGAGGATAAGTGACAACATTAATCTCAGAGGAATTCAGCATCTCCACCTTATAATTATTGAGGTATTTTGGACGGTCCTTGACGTGTTGGGGACAAGCATTGGCTTGCTGCTAAGCACCTTGCTATTGTGTTTCATTGTTTGCTTTTGTATTAACCCAGTGCCTGACTTCTAGGTTAGGCACTCTAGTTTCACGATGTTGATGGGTGATTTGGCTTGGTTTATCTCCATTACTTGTTGTGTTTAGCCCAGTGTCACACCTATCATGAATGGTAGTCGCATTGGACTCTCTAGCATTTCGCCTATAAGAATTAGTGGCAGTATCTAACCCAATATGACGCCAAAAGTTTATGGAATTTGAGCTTGACTCTCCCTCATGAGTTGAACCAACGTTGGGCTTGCTAACCAAGCCATCAGTAGGATTTGAAGTGGGTTCAAGAGCTAACCCATTTCCTTGGTCCCATGACACGTTCGGGCTTTCGCACGTTAGGTCAAAAATCATTGGCTCTTGGTGCAATTCTCTATCATACTTCATTGCTCAGTCATCCTCAATACCTTCTTCCAATGGTACCTTCATTGAAGTTATCTCACTACAAGCATCTTTGTAAGGGAAGATCTCTTCAATAAATGTTACATCTTTGGATACATGGATGGTGCCTTGTTCAAGATCATAAGTTTTGTATGCTTTTTAGGTTAACAGATAACCCAAAAATATACCCAGTCTTCTTCTTTCCTCAAATTTGTCTCTACCTTTGCCATTTTTATTCATGCATGCTAGGCATCCAAAGATTTTCAGGTGATCATATTTAGGCTTATTCCCTAGTAAAATTTCATAGGGAGTTTTACCCTTTATAACTATTAAGGGTAACCATTAATCAAATAAACTGTAGTCAATATATATTCTCCCTAAAATTTTATTGGGATTCCTACCTGAAATCTAAGAGCTCTAGCTATCTTAAGAATGTATTTGTGCTTCCTTTCTACTACCTCATTTTGTTAAGAAGTGTAAGTGTATGTTGTTTGTAACAAAATACCATGTTTTTGATAATATCTAATTAAGTGTCCTGACTGGAATTCAGTTCCATTGTCTATTCTAATTTGCTTAACTTGCTTCCCAAATTGAGTTTTCACCATATTGCAAAAAATAGGTAAGTTTTGGCTAACTACAAAATTTTGTTTCATCAAATACACCTAAACACCTATATTATAATCATCAACAATAGATAAGAAATAGCGAGCCTTGAATAAAGATGCAACTCTGTAAGGTCCCTAAACATTGTAGTGTATTAACTCAAAACAAGAAACAGTTTTAATGCAACTAATATGGAAATAGAGTCTTACCTGTTTACCCCTTATACATGCATCACAAAATGGAATATTTTCATCATCAATGCTACAACAAAATGACTTAATTTTTTGAATTTTCCCTTTTGATGCATGCACTAATCTATTGTGATAAACATTTGATCCTCCATCTCTACTTGCTGCCATCACCCCGCCTCCACTCAATGCTGGTTGTAAGTGATTTAAGTCATTCCTTTCTTTACCCAGACCAATCAGATTGTTGGAATGTAAGTCCTGTATTATACAAAAATCCCCACAAAAAATCAAAGCACAATTAACCCTTTTGTTAACTTACTGACAGATAATAAATTACATTTGAATGCTGGTATATTCAAGACATTAGAGATTTTCATTCTATTTGGGAGATGGGTTTCTTCAATGCTTTCAACAGGGATAGTGTCTCCATTTAGAATTCTCACAAGGGGCTCTCTAATGGCTTTTCTTTCTCTAGAAAATCTAAGTGAGTGCCAAGAATCAAGGTTCGAGTTATCCCAAAATTTTCATCCAAACCTATAAAAAACTCATACAATTGTTCCTGCTCAACCTTATATGACAATCGCTTTGAGATGTTGCAGGTGCATATATTACAGGTACATTTTGACATGGAGAAAATGGCTTACATCTCATCCCAAAAAGTTTCGACTTGGTGTAATAGATGGAGACATAATCTTTCTCTTATTGGAGCTGGGATATTCGCTCCCTGATTTCATAAACTCTTGGTGTTGAAACCTTCCCAAAATGCTGTTGAAGATCTATCCAGGTGCTTTAAGCAGTTTGAGCATATCTAACTGTAATGTTCCTTGCTTAAGCAACATTTTAATTTGAGTGGGAATAATCAATTAAATAAGTGGGTATAAAGTGGAGTGTGTATCTAGACAAATTCCCTAATAATAATAATAATAAATAAATAAATAAATATAATAAAATAAAAATAAAGATATAAATTATATATATAAAGGTTAAAAAGAAAAAGAAAAAATATATATATGTATTATTCCGTAGATAGCTTTAGAAAGAGGGCATTCAAAATATATAAACTCTTGGTATTAGATGAAGCCACATGAGTTGCTTAACACTATGCATGTAATTCTACTTGAATTTGGAGGCTAGTTTTTAGAGACTTTCCTTTTAAAAAAATTTTAGAAGGTGTACGTGGTCCTCTAAGGACTTGCCACGGCTAGATTTTCTTTCCTTGTTCCTTATTTGGTTGCACAAAGCATTAAAGAAGAGAAGGCTCATAGGTCTCCAGAAAATTCTAGGTGCTCCAGTTGAAATTAGACCTTCTGCTGTTCGATTTTCTACCGTGTTGGACCCTTCTCCTACTATGTTTTTTTTCATTTTGCCGGTGCAAAGTTGTTACCCTATTTTACTGCTATTTTACGGTTTTATTATGCTGTATTGGGATTGGTTGCTGCTCTGTTTTACTGCTTGGTTATACGGTTGTTCCAGCTTCTTTGTTTTGGTTCTTGTTGCTCCAATTTCTGCTGGTACTCCACTATTTTGTGTCTAGTGGGAGCTGGTATATTTTCTTAGACTTATACTCTCCAGTTGCACTTTCGCTCCAAGGAAATCGTGAGTCCTCTCTTTTTTCCTTTGTTTCACAGTTAACATCAGAATTTCGTGGGAGCAAGCAACCTTGTTTGACATTGGGGGCTATAACTTTTAGACTCTATTTGGAAACATTAGGATCATCACTAGGTAATCTTATTTGAATTTACTCAAGTCTTGAAAAATAAAGTTAGATGAAATTTTCCAAGTTTAGTTAGTAAACAATGGTCTAGAGTTTGAATCTTTGAATTCATGATTTTAATTTGTAACCAAGGTTAGAGAAAGGGAAATACTTCCAGAATTTCAGTTAAAGAGTTGGTTTCAAGAGGGATTTCTAAGGAGGAAGATAACTATGACAGTAAGAGTAAGGTGTTTAGACTTTGAATAGGTGAGTGGAATTCCCCACTTTTAAATGCTATTCATTTTATTTTAGAACATGTTGAATATATGAAATTTTATATTGAGAAAGTTTGAGATGAAAATGTTCTTTAAATTAATTTTATATTTTGCAACAATATTTTCTGATTTCCTTAGTTACATGAAGTGATTAGGCATTATTTAAGTTTTATCTTATCTTTGTATGAAAGTGTGTGGACATTGAAAGGTATCTGATATATTTTTTTTTTGTAATTATCTATCGGTTAGAAGTTATTCTCTTTTATTATATTCTATTATTTAAAATATCATGAATTGTGAAATTATAAAGTGATTTTAGTGGATCCTTTAACTACTTCTATAAAGAAACCCTAGGTGAACCTAGTTTATCTGCTAGTCCATGGACCACACTCTGAAGTGAAATAGTATTATCCATGAGATTACTCCAGATTTACGATATTTGATTAGGAGCTTTACTCCGACGTGAACATTGGCTATGTGTTATCTGTATCTGTCTCTGTTAGAGTTTCTCTTACGAAGAAGCAATTGATCCATCATGTGAATTAAATATTATCTTATGACTATAGTTTTATGCTATTAAAGGGGGGGATTTTCTCTATTGAGTATAACCTGTTTATTTTTAACTTAATAGTGACGTGGTTTTGGAAATTGAGATTTTATCCATTCAGAATAATGTCCGTACACTCTCAGTGTTATATATAAATATATTTATGTTTTTCTGTTGCTAATACATTAATATGTTTTGGGGCTATTCCTACTCACTGGGTCTGTAGACTCATTCCTGTACCTTTATATTTTTTTCAGATAGCGTTGCAGCTCCCTCACAATCGGATCATCCGGCATCCTAGAACCTACCACTGGAATCTGGTGGGTTATATCTAGAAGGGACAATGGAGCAACCTATGGATGTAATGTGGACAGTTAGTAGTTTTTGCATGTGCAGGATAACATTATGTATGCAACTTCTTATGTATAGTTATTTTGTATGTGAACAGCATAAGAATTAAATAACTGCACTGTGAACTGTTCTGTAGTGGCCACTGAGGCCCTTTTGTGTTAAAGTGGGCTTGTCCCTTTTTGTTTGTGTTGTTGTACTCCTGGGAGTACTCAGTTTTCAGGGAAAACTCTGCCTCTGGTACCACTGAGGCGATCGCCCCAGTGGTACCAGGGGGCGTACCACCACTCAAGTGGTATCGGTTCGATTCCTCCTGAGGACGTTTCCCTCATCGCGGGGAACAAATACACAAAGGGCCAAGGAGGGTGACCCTTAAGTTCCCTCCAAAAGCCGGCGTTTTTGATGAGGTGTAAACCCCGTCATCCACGCTATTGTGGATTTGTCCCCGCGGTGGGGGCGGCTCCCCAGGAATCGAACCCTTACCAATTTGAACTTTGGTTATTAAATGGAAACCTTTTGATTGTTGTTGTTAGTTACTGTTTGATTAAGTGTCTGTTAGGCTTGTGGGAACTACTTTATAGTAGTTCTTACGCTAGTCACGTGCCTAGAGTGGGTCGTGACACTAACATTGCTCTTCACCTCTTTGATCATGGCATTTTTGAGCCAGTTCCTGACAAGGGCATCACAATAGTGCTAACTTAGGTGTTTTAGTGTGCTTTCTACTAGCATGAGTAAGTTGCTATCAATGAACCTCATCTTGCTCTTGGCAAAGAGAACTTCTTGAATATCACTCGCCTAATCCATGAAATTTTCATCTCTTAATAGATCTTTGATGAGGACTTGACTAGTGTGGTCTGTAGGATGTAGGTAGTATGGTGAAGTTACATCAATACTACCTACTTGACCGATGACAGAGCTACTTCTTGGACTAAAGACGGTGGTGGTCTCTGTAGACTCACCGTCATGGTGGCTAGGCTCAGACGTTGCTATGATACCATAAAGATGTGAGAAACTCAATATCACATTAACTTGAAAACAAAACTACAATGGCTAGATATATGCTTGAAAGCCATGCAAACATCTTAGTAAAGACAATAAAATATATGAACTGTATAAATAAAAAGGCTACTTTACAGGACAACTAATAAAAGAATATGATGAAGGGCTGAGATGAAAATAGCCTTAATGAACTGGTAACCCTGGAAAATAGGGGGCAAAGGCTATGCATAGGTCACATGACTTAGTTGGTTGACTAAGTCAATCCATTAAGGCTATAATTAGGATATGGATCTCATCATGTTACCCAGTAACATGATGGGATCATGTTTCCAAGATCTTGGTCGTCTATTTGTTTGGATGGTCAAGATCTTGTCACGTGGATGAATATATTAAAAAAAAATCTTTTCTCTTCTCCCTCCCCTCTTTTCTCTCCCATTATTAGAGACAAAGTTGCAGAATGTTCTTTCTTCCACCATGAACACAGCCAAACGAGCTAGCTGAAAGATCAAACAGTGAGTTTTATTCTTGTTAAAAGGTATGGGTATTTTGCAATATATGGCCAAGGGAAAAAAATATATTAAAAAAATTATTCATTTTTTTTCCTTCTCCATCCTTTGTTTTCTCTCCTGCTATCATAGATAAGGTTGCAGAATTTTCTTTCTTCCAAAGTGAACACGGCCAAAGGAGTTGGCTAAAAGATCAAAGACTGAGTTTTATTCTTGCTAAAAGTCTGGGTATTCTGCAGTATATGGCCGAGGAAAAAAAATCTGGTAGTTTTCATATATTTGGCTCGAGTATTCTAGAAATGAGAGAACAAAAAATGATCTGGAACAAGAAAATGTGAGACTATTGAAAATAAACATGAGTTTTTCTAGATATTTTTATCCATAATCTTCCATTGCCCAATCGAGTAATTAGTTCTAAATTTGAAAAATCTTGTTTAAAGGCCATGTGATGCCCATGAGAAATCTAAAAAAAAAAAAACATCTTGAAAATCAATATGGTACTTCCAAGATTCACCCTGGCGTTTTCTATTGTCGGCGGTTGTGTGCTCCAGCACCCGCAATGGTGGTTTAGCAATCCACATATGCTTCATACGAAGCCGAATCTGTTGAATCAAGAGAATCCACTAATCTAGGTAGGTGAGTTGGTAATAAACAAATGAAAAACAGAGAGAAAACTCGACCAAAAGACCAGCTAACCTAAGCACCCACAAAGAGAGATTTCAAATACTTAACTAAGTAGGTAGTAGGCCTTCCAATTTCAATAGTAGGCGGTGGGAGAGAAAGAAAGGGAAGGCGACAGTCAGAAGAGAAAAGAGAGGAAGGAGAAGTGAAAAAATAAATAAAAGAATTTTTTTAATATATTCATACACGTGACAAGATCTTGGCCGTCTAAACGAATGAAAGCCAAGATCTTGTTAACATGATCCCATAATATTATTGGATAACATGATGGGATCCATATCCCTATAATTAAGAGAAAAAGTATTTTTTTTTAAATAAACAATGTAATATGTGATTAAGCATGTTACCATAAGTCGAGGAAATTTTCTTAAAGAATCATTTTGGTAAGTGAAAATGGTTTATCTTTTAAGTGTACCCAAAAATATACTAGTTGAGGTATATTATATAAGTTAGATTAGAAAACACTTGACTGTAATACTAGAGTATCGTGGATTTGAAAATAAGGCACACTAGTTTTTTTTTTTTAATTTAAATTAGAAAATCATTACTGTGACTTAATTATTACTTTTATCAAATCTTCACTGATGCCAAATTCATTTAACCCAAGTTATTTAGGAGTGTGCTAATGATATGTTAGTCTAGTAATGGTTCTTTTAATCTTAACTATCAAAATGTTTCATATCACCCTAATATACTCTTTTTTAAAATTTCCAATACATTGTCCTCCTATATAAGGAAAAAAAAATTTAGGATTATTTCAGCGCTAGGGTCAAATTGATCTGGGTCATGGACTCATGATTCATTTAGCCTGCAAGCTAATGTGACTGGGGTTTGAGCCTCCAGTCAATCGTATCATTATTGTTATTTATATTTTTTAATCTTTTATATATTTTTTTTCAGTTTTTCTTTTTGATATGTTCAACAGCCCTTCAAGACAAGGTTAGAATCCCTTCTCTACTAATACCTCAGCCCAATATGTTTAAACTTGACATGCGAATTTTCTTTCCTTTCTTTTCCCCTTACATTAGGAAATCGTTAATGTGACTTGATACTTTTATCAATTGACCTTAACACTGCCAAAATGAGCCTCATCCATTTAACCCAAGCTTTTAGGGTTGTTTCACCTCTTCGGTCTATTTGATCTGGGTCATTCAGCCCGCAAGGTAATAAGGGTGGGGTTTGAGTCCCCACTATTGTTTTTAATATTTTTCATTTTTTCATTTAGATATAGGTATTTTTCGTTATCTAATTCTCTAATTAATAAATGACGTGTTTTCAATTCAATAAATGATCCATAACAACTTAGTTGCCCGGCACTGCTATGAGCATAACAATTGGTCCACCAATGGTTGACCCAACCCCATCCTCTCGTAGGGTTGGCTCCTCTTAGTTCTCTCTTTAATACCAACGATAGGAATCGAGGTGTTTTACAACATTCTGAACCCAATTCACATACTACTTGAATTGACAAACAACCAAATCTTAAGAATAAATCCTTTTCACTCAACTAACTCAATTATTTTCATTAATATTTATCAATGCATGTTCCATTCATTGATTCAGTAACATGTTACCAATCATTACCTAGGTTTTGTCTTTTAAATTTGCTGACTTGTATCATAGTATAAAGAATGAAAAATTATGAACAACTGGCCAAATTAAAATAAAGATGAACAATTTGTTCTGCGTATAATTTATACCAAAAGTGGAGAGGACATTTATTAAGAAAAACATCATTTTTATCTTCATTCAATTTTGCATTATTTTATTTAAAAATTATGTAGATAATCAATTATATTTAAATTTCAAATATAATTCAATTGAAACTAATTTGATGAAACTAATTTTTCTATAAAAAAAATATCACTCAAATTTACAAGAACAATGCACAAAAGCTACACACTTGAAATCTCTAACCCCAACTAATCCCAAAGTCACCGTTAACTTGATTTACAATTACTACAGAAGCATGAAAAATGCCAAATAAGAAAAGTGGGCCATGCAAATTTACTATTGAAATTATTTGGCTCCACCATAGCTTTTAAGTTTCACTCTGTGGATCTTTCACGCATCAGTTTTGATTTAAGAAAAATTTGCTTATACATTTAAAGTATGATATCACTGATGATATAACATCAAGATCATCATTAGATGAAATAAGACATATATCTAACTATGATGCATGATGTTATATCATCAATGACACCAAACATTAAAAGTCCAGTATCATAGCTCTTGATTTAATCAAATTCTCAAAAAACGTTGCACACAATAAAACTTCCAAAGAGTCTATTTACAGTGTTTGGAACACATTCAAAAGGAATATCAGATCACGCGCCAGGCTGCACAAACAATGATCATAAAAAAATAGTGAAGATATCAAACAACTGAGCTGTACAAGCAATTTAGAGGAATCCTCACGATTTTTCTAGTCAATCAATACGAGTGAGATAATATAAGTGAAATAGGATTAGTGGTAACGACTGACTAAAAACTTTTTGTGAGAATTTGAGTTACTTTTGTAAGATGGTCATTCCTCATTGATTTACGTATGACATATATTGCATGAAAGACACACCAACAATGGCACTAGATCTGATCTAGTGAGGAATTTAGATAGTTTGCAAAAGCTTAGATTCAATCCTCTGTGCCACCATATACAAAAAAAAAAAAAAAAAAAAAAAAGATAGAAAATGTAAAAGGACTAAAGAACACTCTTTTGAACTGAGGGTGGCCAAGACAATCTCCTGTGGCTTGAACCATTATCCTGAAGGATCTCACCTCCCTGGTTATCTCCATTCACCACTTCTTGCTGATCTAATTCTTGCCTCCTTAGGTTTCTGATAGCCAAGTCATCGAAGCTAGATTCATCTTTCCATAGAGGCGGAGTCACACAATCAGAAACTCCTGGTAGTCTCTGGGAAGAATCTCTGGCCGGGGACCTAGGCCCAGGAGTATCAAAATAACCTACTCTCAGATTTTGAAGAGTCGCAAATGATTCTCTCATTGCAGACATGGCTTCAAAAAACCGAGTGCAAGATGCCAAAGCCACAGGAATTGGTCGAAGCATTTCCTGAAAGAAAAACAAAAAACAAGATTGAAATCAAGGTAGTCAGAGAAATTTTTACATAGGCCAAGCTCACCATATCATTTATGAATCACACTCACAAAAAAGGTCAAAGTGGGGACCACATAGGATGCAATAGGCCCATTATACTAGAGTTGGAATTTGTTATTATTAACTTCGTGTGTGTAGTCAATAGATAAAGTGGTGGGCTGATTCCACCCCAAAAAATTTTCATAGTTAAATGCAAATGACAGTAAAAATGTTAGGCACCTTCAATGACTAATAAACAAGCTGCAAAAATGTATACAATTGGCATTAGTTAGCCCTTACTTATTTGTAGCAGAAAAGATAAGATCAGTCACAAAAATTAGGAGATAATTGCTATGTTTGATTAGAATTAAATTAATTCTAGAGCACACAGAATTCTCCTGACAAGGGACCAAAGTGGAGGAGGAAGGAAGGGCTTGGAAGGATATTAAGAATGTATAAAAATGCATAATTTTAACACATATGAAGGGTACTAAAATGCTAACAGACACTAAAACTAAATTAGATGACAATGACGTCATTCAATGTCGCATATAGGAACCAAAGAGACAGCAGAGAAAAACAGTTTATATTAAAATTCCATTAATACAAAATAACCTAAACTAGTTGATTATTTACATGATTATCTTCCAGATGCCAAAATCTTGGTTCTGTTTTTTTAGCATGTAAACATTTTAAAACTCCATAACACTTGAACATTCACTGTTCAGATTCTAAAGCAATAGTTTAGTATCAGAGTGGACTAAGAGACTTGTAATTATTCTTAATTTTCACAAATAATAAGAAACAACAATATCAGATGAATTGTGACTTGAACTACCAAGTACCAAGAACTAAATGCATTGATATCAAGCATCCCCAAGCCACATTATTGAAGTAGAAAAGCAGCAATAATACCAAGAAAAACACCTGGGATGCAAATAGACAGAACATGTCTAACGTTATTATATCCATAACAGCACTTAAATCTCAAACTAATTGAAATGAATGTACAACTGTACAAACATACCCCCCAGACTGAAGGAGGTTCCTTGAAATTCTGACTCCAATGAAAATCTTCCACTGATGCCGTCAAGGCACCATAATCACTAGCTGCCTTCATCAGTAATTCAGAGAATTGTTTCTGCATAAATTGAAGAAATATTTGACTAAAGCATTAGAATTTTTCTTTCTTACATACATTGAAATACAAATTCAGTAGTACTTGACCAACATTTAAAGTTAGAAATTTCACATTATAAACTAATGTTGGTATGTGAACATATGTTAAAATTTGAAACTTTTTTTACTTTCAAAATATAAATTCAGTCACAACTCAACCACAGTTAAGATTTTATCCTAAGGAATCTCCTCTCTCTCTCTCACACACACACACACAAACAAACAATTTTACTGGATCGTTTCTCAATGTTCCATGATAAAACTTCATATGCAGATTATCATGCAATTAAATGAAAGACGTAATATCATCCCTTCTTGAAGGCATAGAACTTTTGATTTCTGCTGCCTGTGTGTTTCCTTCTTAAGTGTGGATCTCTCCCATATTCTTGTTAAATAAACTTCTCAACAATTTCCAGTATCTGAAAAGAATTTGACTGTTCCAACCAATTCAAAGATTCAAATTCTTCTTTAATCCTTTAACATCATATTTAGTTTACAAATAAAAATCAACTGAAGACAAGAAAAAATAACTATCTCAAAAACTAAAGAATCGGTTCAAGAACTTCAAAACCTAGTACTCCCCATAGCCATACTTGGTAGAAAAACACCTCCAGCAATTCTTCAACCTCCAAGGTTGGCCCCCTAGAAGAATCCCTTAACATTCTTCTAGTTTCTCTCCTCGGTCACATGGTCTAATGCAATGACACAACTACCAAAAGTCTTCAACCTACTTCTCAGGCATGGTTGTCAAACTTGCAAGTTGACGAGTTAACTCGTCTAAGTTCACGGGTTCAACAGGAGAAAACAAGTCAACTCGCATACAAACTCGGAAATAGGTGAACTTGGCTGTAACTCGGGCCAAACTCAGTAAACTTGCAAGTCAACTTGAGAGTTGACTGAGTTCACCAGCCAGCTCCTAACCAGTGTCAAAGGACCATGGTTGTCAAACTAGCGAGTTTAAGTAAACTCGGAAGAGTTTACATCATCAATAAAAAAATATAAATATAAATAATATATATATATATATATATATATATCATAAATAATACTTAAAATGAATCATAAAGTGAGAAAGTAGTAAAAACAAAACATATATAACGTTTCTAAATATTCATAAATCAATATCCAAGTGTCAAGTAAGAATTAACAAAGTCTGAAACTCAATCTAATAAAGACATGCAAATGTCGAGTAAGCAGTAGCAAATCTAGTGGCAGTGGGCCTAATCAAGTCCCTCCCCTTTGCGATTTTTTCAACAAGCTAATGAGCATTGTTCTTATGTAAATGTAGGTTGTAATTTTTCTACCCTTGCTTATGATCACTTGATGCACTTTAATATTTTTTTTAAAATCCTCCAACATCAAGTCAATGCAATGGGCAACACATGCTGTCCAATATAAGTGTTTCCTCTTCTCCATCAACTTTTATCCAGCTGATTTATAATTTGCAGCATTCTCAGTAATTATTTGCACCACATTCTCCTCTCCCATATGCTCAACAACTTCATCCAACATATGTAAAACTTTATTAGTAGTCTTGGAAATATAAGTATCCAATGAGATAAAAAGATTGTTCCTTTCAGACTATTCACCAAAAAATTACAAATAGAACGCCTTTCTTATCTGTCCATCCATAAGACATAATGGAACAGCCAGTTCTTTCCCATTCCTCCTAGTGCTCCTAAAGCATATCATTAGTGCAGTTCACTTCTCGTATCAAGAATTTTTCTATAATCTCATGATACAATGGAGGCTTAAATCTAATGCCAAATCTCCCAATCCAATGACACTTCTATAAAAAAATAAGCAACTTGTTGACAAGCTTCTTCCTAAAATCTTTCAAAAATTGATTAATGGTTGATTGGGTATTGCTTCCAATCCCACAACCACTACCAATAGTTCGTGAATTTGTCGTAACATTCATAAAATTTTTCCCTTTCCCATAAATATGTTGTGTATTGTCCCTATACCCACCAATATCCACATAATCCCTTTTCTATTTCTATGATGCATTTTTAGCTTCTACCACAATTAGCAACATTGAAGCTCTAACATCGTCAAGAACATTAACACAAGCCTCAACATCTTCTCTAGTACCAGCTAAGTGATGCTTAAATCTAAAATTGCCTCCATTGAATGTTTTTGCACAATAATTGCATTTTACTTTTCTAGCATTTCCTTCAGCATCAGTCCCATGTTCCCACCCAATATTTGGCCTCTTACCAACTGCCTTTGTTCTCCTAATTCGTCTACTAGAACCAGAACCAGTTGCAAACATGATTTAATTGTCAGTAGTGTTTGCTTCCAAAAGTATCACCAACCAGCTGTGAGTCATTGAATCAAATAAAATATTAAAAATTTAATCTAACAATCCAAATAAGAAAAAGTATGAGGTTGGGCAACATAAATACTAGGAGAGATTCACTAAATACGGCTAGACATTATTTGGCAAAAGCCTAGGGAGTCATGGGACCTTCCTTTGTTGAATCTATGGTTAGTGGCTACATTTTCGGAAGTCAAGGGTTTGCGAATTACTTCCTAGGTTTCTGCCAAATAATCTATATCCTTATTTAGGGCATCTCTCTTGGTATTTATGTTAGTCAACCTCTTGCACACTTAGGAGTCGCAAGCGAAGCCTCAACGTCATTTCTCCACCAATTCAACTCGTTCGAAAATAACATACTGCCCTCAGCCTGCCTTCATATCTCTAATCCAACCCTGCCAAATCCTCTCCACTGCACCCAAATATGTGGGGTCATTGTCAGGGAAGGCTGTTAGGTACTTAAGAGCGCACTCCACAACCAATGCACAATAGCTGCCCTTCATGATTTGCAGATTGAAATGCCATGTATATGATCCAACTCTTCGATAACCTCTAATGTTTCCAAATAAGTTTTACGACTGGGGTCTTAGGCAGTTCAGCCTGAATGGTTCAGAGAAGGAGAATTTTTTTCAAGCAGGAATTTTAGGGAATCTGGAACGTTGTTCCAAAGGAGGAATTCTAATACGCAACTAGACATGTCTAGGTCAATTAGATCAGAAAATTCCAAAATCTTGATCAAAGAATAGAGTTGCTCGTATTTATGAGTCGGGTGATTCAATAGATGATTTGCTGGAGGGAACATTAAATAGTGCAAGTAGATTTCATTTTCCTAGCCCAAAGAGAAGTAATATTTCTCCATTGAAGAAGTACAAAGAGAAAAAAGATTGCAAAAGGAGAATAACAAAAACGTGGAGTTTATTGGAAAGGGAGATGCTAAGGGCCAGTGTACAACTTTGGCAAAGAAACTAGAAGGCAATCTTAAATTACTACAATGAGATTTTTGAAGAAAGAAATGAAGTTGATCTAAAGGAGAAGTGGAGAAACATGACACAATATGGACAATAAGGAACCATTATGAATGTGCATAGCTCTTCTATATTTTAGAGAGGCTAAATCATATAGTTTCTTGACTTTGTGTGGAATTCTTGTTTCTGATCAGCACAATATCATTTTGAACTTTCTTCTATACAACAAGATGGATAGGGGAAAAAATGGAAGAAAATATAATTCTTATACTGTGACCATACTTTGTAAAGCTACACTATTTTGAAAAATCTATTGTGGTCGCCCAGCCACTTCATTATGTCATGCGGATGCTTATAAACTTATGTGTTTGCTTTAAACTCAGAAAAATCTTTTGAAACCAACAGCCCCCTCGACATTCTCCCAACTGCTCTCTTGGGCCACTTCATCTAAAACAATGACAACTCCAAAAGTCTTCAACCTACTTAGAAGTAGTTCCCTTGACCTTCTCCCAACTAGTCTTCAATACTTACATTGCACAATAAGACACACAACAACACACAACCCCCTTACTAGTGTCGAAGTCTTCAATACGCAACTCTGAAAATGTTCACTCCTTACAACTCCCCAAGTTGCACAAAGAGCTTTGACTACAACTTCCTTGATAGCAAAACCAAAATTAAAAATACCACAATCAGCAGAGTAGAACTCAACATCAACAACTTCATAAAAGAAAACAGTACCTTCATAGATTGAAATCCCATAAAAAAAATGGAAAATCTCCGTGCAATATATGATCAAGCAAAATAGAACTCAAAATGTTGGAATTGTTTCGTGTATTTTCATATTTTTTTTGGAAGCTAGGGTTAGGATTCAAGCTGGGTGATACCTGTACTCTGATACCATCTTGAAATTTATGGTTAGTAGGACAGCTTGCATACTTTTAAACTTACACACACTGGCAACCCCCTGCTCTCGTATTTATAATAATCTGAATAAATCTAAATACAAAATATAATTCTTCCAGAGAATGACAACTCCTAAAGATAATGATAAGGGATAACTATAGGACTCCTTGATAATGACAAACTTCCAACTTATAGATAAAGCACAAGAGATCATTTTCAAACATTATCTTTAATCCTTTAACACTCATTCTTAATTTTTAGTATCCTACAATAATTGATAGGTCTTCAACAAACAATAACTTGAATAGCTCAACCAAACATTGAAGTGCTCAACCAACAACTTGCAATGACATACAGAAACAAGACCTTTAAAGAAGATGTGAACAGAACTCAAAATTGCAGCATCCTCAATCAGATTTCACACCACCACCAAGAAACACCAAAGCTTCAACAGAGACATACACATCTTCCAATAATGTAGAAAACTGGATAGAATAAACAGAGAGAAAACAGCAGAAACCCAAGACAGAGACATGCAACACAGTCATCATGTTCAAGATGTTGCAAATGAAATGATACTAGGCATGCTTTTTGGGGAGATGTGAAGCAGCTAGAAGCAAGATGACAGTAAAATGACCCATCACACTGGCACACGGCCAACAGGACAGCAAGATAGCGACATACTTTTGGGTTCTATCGGATTGGATCATTGGAATACTTATTGAGCATGATAGTGGGGACCAATCATGAAATATGACAGCAAGAGTTAGAATAGAAATTATAGCAAGAATTTCTTTAAGAAACTTCTACATGTTGAAAGAGAACTCCAATGAAGGTCAAAAGATTTGCAGTAACTAAACTAACAGAAGATGACCATATAAAAATGCAAAATCATGTCTAAACTCTAAACCAAAACAAAGTTAGGGGTATGGTGGATGATAAGGCTCTGAAACCATACTAATAAAGAATAGATTAATTAATTGAAAGGCTTGATAAACACAGACTTTGTGAACTGGAAAGCTTGCTAACAACTGATGAATGATGATAGCCTTTTTTTAAAAATATTACTTAAGATATTGATAAACGCAGACAACAGAAGATAAACTACTAGACTCCTAGATAATAATAAACTCCTATCTTTAGATAAAGGATAGGATATAATTATTCCACACTCCCCCTCAAGTTGTAATACTTATCCTACAATAGTTTTACAGGTTTTCAACAGTTTTTATGAAATAACAATTCCAAGGTAGTAGCATAGGATTGCGACACTTGTGAGAGATCAAAGTTCAGATATAAATTGAAAAGAAAAATAGTCTTGATTATTTATCACACAACACATTTAGGACAAGGCACCTTCAATCCAGCAGCTCAAGAATTGAGAGTAATTGAATGACCAGAAGTAGTTGATTTGATACAGCATAGTGCATAAACTTAAATATCAGCCTGTGTAGCAGAGTATTATATATACCACATTGCACCAGGTTGACCTAGATAGTGGTAAACTCTATTCCCATGTATAATGGATGATTGTGAGAATAGATCAAGTCCCTCAAAACAAAACCTAAAACAGGATACAACCCACAACCATAAATGGACATATCAGAGTCTACAATCCTATTCAAACAGCTTCTGAATCTAATGAATTCCCTGTGTCAGGTTTTTGTATGCTGCTTTTTATTGTTTAGCATTTCTCATTCATGTAATACTAAAATTCACACTACAGACTACTTTCAAGAAAAAACAGGAACTAAACACAATATTCCAAAATCTAATTCAGTAACATTATATATTCACTAACCTGATATTCTGCCTCTACAGGAATGCAATCTAGTGAATATGGTTGCTGCAGACGAGCTATAATGCGATCCTGCCAATTTTTAACAATGAAATAATGTTAATTAGGACAAATGAATCATCTTCTAATATTTAATTTACGTCAATAAAAAAAGTAGAGGAGGGGGAGAAAAGTAGGAAGGTACTTAGGGAACAATTTATCTCATTCTATTCTTAGTAATTAGTAATTACTAATTATGGCTCTCCAATTAGCTCATGGAATTTAGTCACTAGCAACCCTCTTCCTTCAAATGAAATGATAAAATATGATTAAAGCAACATGTTGATTTAATCAGCAGCAATTAAACAAAATGATATATGAAAAAATATATGAATTCAAAAAGATCAAACCTTCATTAAATTTTTTTTTCTGATGTATTTGTGTGCTTCGGCACAGAAATGAATGCATGTCTCCACATTTTTGCAAAGATATAAAGTCGACAATTTATACTTACAGCAAAAAAAGGCACTTAATAAGGAGCTCTTGCATATGTGTTTAAACTTGGGTAACCTCATTCGAGAAAGCAAAGGTAGCTGAAGTAAACAAAACACATTACCTTATTCTGAATAACATCTTTCAGTATAGTAGTAATCCTTGCCAATGTCTCAATCTTCTTTTCCATTTCGCTAACATGCGTCAAATGTGCAACATTTTTATCATCCTACAAATTTCAGAAGTCGCAAGATCAGCATAAATTGAAGACAGATAGGCAGACTTAACATCGTGATGTATTATGAATTCTTTCATTGATTAACTACTAGCAAGGCCAGATTTGGATTGTTTGTTTAAGTGGTGGATCCTTGCCAAACCAGAATATCTAACCTTGCGACCTTGAAGTTCCACTTGCAAATCTGCTATTTTTCTTTGTACAGTAGTTAGTTCTCTCAAAACCCTGATTAAGTCTTCTCCCTTTTCACCTGTAGCAGAGGACAAATTTTGAAGTTCTTCCTAAAGAAAGAAGAGAGAGATAGAGAGATTAGCCCAATAAAAAAAATTGAAGCATCCATACCACAAATAGCCAAATAATAAATGCTTCTATGCCACTAATAAGAGCTTTCATATGATAAACTACCAAAGCGTCAACATAAATGTACAACCAGTATGTTATCAAATTATCAATAGTATTATATTAAGGTCACAACAACATCAATAGACTTAATTAGATTATATGATCCCATATAGGATTGTCCAAGTTCATCTTGGTGGTTTTGTTTTTCTTTTGACATTTAGATAATATTCTGAAAATTCGAATGTTAATTACCTGTCCCAAATTGCAAACAAAACAATTAAACGACCAATTGTATAAAATGTCTAATTAAATATTTACATTTACCCACAGACTGGGGAAATTATTAATCAAGTAATGCTAAAACTTGATCATAATTTGAAAAATGATGGAATAATATAATTTTTTTATTTTATTTTATTTGACCAGTTGGATTTATTAGGAAAAACTCTATCCTCTCTGAAATCACTTGCATAGGTGGAACACAACTTGGTTTACGCATCACTATCTCTAAAGCACCATTGTATCCATTATCCAATAAGGGTTATATAACATGTCTTCAACATATCCTGTGAATATAAGTGTACATTTCAGTATGGGAAGATATTTATAAAAAAATTACCTCTCCTGTCTACATTTTGCTTTATCAATTGGTGCCTCTAGTAGCAATTTAAATGTTACCATTTTATACCCCAAAAGGCTATCACATATTATTACAATTTACATGTATAACATGTAAATTCAGTGCTAAAATATTCTCATGGAAGATAATGAGCAAAACAAAAACAGAATTATGATCTGAAATTAGTGAGTAATCCAGACGGGATAAGGTGTTTATATAGAAAGGAAACAAGAAAAACAGGTGATGACAAGTAGGTACGTGCATGAGATGCCTAAATGAACAAGACAGTCATAATCAAGGCTAAACCTTCACTGTGTATAGAAATATTCCTTCTGGGAAGAAAATGAAACTTAATAACCTATATCTTGGCATAAATGCCTTCTGATAAAAGAAGTGATAGATATCAGGGCCCCAAGCACCAAAGATCATGTAGTGCATTCAGCTTATATTAGTGAAAGTTGTTTATTAGCTTACATTGTAGGATATTACTTCAACCAATCAAGAAGTATTAAGAGGTATTCCATATCCATACCATAAGAGCTTGTCAACTTTTCTAATCAAATAGATGAACTTTTGACAAATGCTTTATGTATTTTACAATGAGCTGCATAAAACCAATCAAAATGAGCAGTACAAAGGTTAATCCTGCCTGACCTTCCTTAGATAGGTCAGGTTGAAGGTGGATACCACCATAGGTACACAAAAGTAATTATTTGGACTCACCTAGTAGCTATAGCTTTTAATGCTGAATTTCTCTATAACATGTACCAGAGGCTTTTTAACCAAGTGGTTCAAACTATTTTGATTCTGGTACCATGTTTTTGAGGGGATGTGTTACAGACATTATAATAGCCATGTTTGATTCCTCACCTAACCAGTTAAGCATTTAAGTTGACTTGTATATGGCACATACATTGTTTGGCTTCTTAGCCAACCAATTGCTCAATCCAACTGCGTTTGAGGCTTAAAAAGGACCCCCAAAATCAACTCAGACAGAATAATGGGAAAGAGATTGTAGAATTTAGTAGCCTCTAAACGCCATTATCCCCATGGACATTCCAAGTCTTGCCTAGTGGGTCATATGTTTTTACACATACACAGCATAGTTGTTTTTCTATGGTCTGAAAGCAGCAGTTATGTTGCAAATCAAGTAGACAATCAAGGTTGTCCCAACATAAAATAAACAACCATCAAGTAGATTATATCAAAGTGGATTTTTTTTTTAGATGAGGTGACTCCAATCATCCTTTATAAAGTTTGCAATGAAAGCATTCAACTTATCCATTATCACTTTAGCCAACCTCAGTTCCGCATCTCTCTATTTGGATTATAGCAGATTTATGTCAGATTAAATTCCCTTATTTGTTACTATCATCTCCTACTTAAAAGTTAAAACATAGACACCTCCTTATCCACGCTATTATTCTTAGATCATTATCAGATCTCCTTATATGATCATTTTGAAGAAAAAATAATCTAATTCCAATTAGGTGCAAAACTTCTTATGAGACCGAATACAATCCTTTCTTCTTTCTCCCTAAGAAACCGATCCCATATCAAATCCAATATCAAAAGATATATCTCAATTCCATCATAAACCCAGGTTCCCATACCTCCAACATAATCCTATTTACTTCAAATCCCATCTTCAACTGTCACTGGGATTTTGAATCATCCTTGATTATGAGAAGTAAAAAAAGCTAAGAAGATGAAAAATAAAACCATGCTGAATCCGAGAAAATCAAAGCAAAATGATTGATGTAAGTGATCAGCAAGTAGAAAATTAGGCATGTTGGATATACAGATAGCAAGGCAACAAGAGGTAGTAAATGTACCTGAGAAGGGGGAGGGGAGACAGAGAAGCCAAGATCAGCGGCAAGAGAAAGAGCATCTGACATTCCCCCGATGCGTCTGAGAGGCTTCCTCCCAACCCAAGTTGAGTCACTACCCATCGACATTTTAAAATTGGAACACGGTCAGAAGCAAAAAGGCACTCCCTGTCTTTATATGGAAACTGGAGAAATTGAATTAGGTCATCTTGCGTTGTGCTGCTGCGACGGCCTGAGAATACACAAATTGGGGGGTATCACACAAGGGAGAGTGAAGTATACACAGTGGATCACTTTTACAAAATGAGGAGTAAATTGGGGGTATTCTATGCTAGTAGCTTTTTTATTATTTTTAAATTTTATTTTATAATTTTTAAAATTTTTTAAAATTTTTTTAAAAAAATATGAAAAAAATAAAAAAAAAATTTAAAAAAATCATTTTTAATTTTTTCACTTTGTATTTTAAATTATTCTTCTAAATTTTTTTGAATTTTGTTTTACTATTTTTTAGTTTCTTCAATTTTTTTAAAATCTTTAAAATTATTTTTTAAAATAAAAATTATAAAAAAATTTAAAATTATAAAATAAAATTTAAAAAAATAAAAAAGGTACTATAAAGTATTTCTAATCCAAAGTACTTTAGAAGTCACCATTGGACTCCTAAATTTAGGGGGTGTTTGGTA
>JASKGM010009054.1:0-39530 GCA_034509205.1 Ceratonia siliqua | reverse complement strand
CACAAATTACATTCACATTAATATATATATATATATATATATATATATATATATATATATATATATTCATCCATAATCTTCTTCTAATCAATCCATTAATCAAGTCTTGATACATTATATTCTTCTTTCTGTCATTGTTGCGACTTGCGTGGAGGTTAATAACATCAATAAAAGAGCATAATATCTATTAAGATATAAAAAGGTCTGCTACATTATATTATTAAATTTTAAAAGAGATAAATTTAAGGGTAAATTATCTTAATCTTTCTGAAGTTTAGTAATATAATATTTAGTATTTTTTTTTTGTTTCTAAAATGACACTTCATTCTTTTTATAAAAGAATAAAAATATTAATTTATCTTTAACATTAATATGATAGGTGATTGAGAAATAAGGATAAATTAATATATTCATACATTCATAAGAAAAATATGTCATTTTAAAAATATAAAGAATTCAAAATGCTATATTACCAAAACTCAAAAAAAGTAATAAAGGTAATGTGCCCAAATTTAATTTAGGTTTACTCTAAACATTATAATATTATTAGTTGAAAACAATGTGGGAAAGGGTTAAAACAAAAAAGGTTGATGATTAGGGTGTATTGGTGTAGGTTATAACTGATATCATTCCTTTTTTCATTTCAATGATTAATTTGGTTATCAAAATACTTTTTTCTCAATTTGATCATTTTACATGAATTTTATTAACAAAATAATCTTATTATTAAGTCATATCAATGTATTTATTAATAAAAAAATTATTTTACTAACAAAATATAAATTAAAGAACCAAACTAAAAATATATTTTTTTAAGATAAGAATATATATATATATATATATATATATATATATATATATTATAAATCTCACGTAAGCATATATTAAGTTTTAAATTTAAATGACGACAAACTATAAATTGGGCAAATAATTGTACATTATTAATTGACTTTAGTGAATATATATATATATATATATATTTATAAATTTATTTTTATAAATAATATTTTAATATTAAGAAGAAAGTGAGGTTTAACTTTTAATATTAAAATAGCTAACACTTAGTATTAGAAATACGCCATTTCAATTTTTTGAATCTTATCTTTCCTATAAGTGAACAAATTAGTAGGTTCCATTAATAGTAAACAAAGTTTTAAAACATTTTAATCACTGCAAATGCATGAAAGAGATTAAGTTGACTCTATTTATTTTTCATCTTTAATTATGACTTAATTAATTAGTGGAATGATCACATGATGAATATAGATATATAGCCCTCTACGGTCTATATGGATAGTCTACCCTTTCTCTTTAAAATATGGGCAGAACTAAGTGGGCGGTAGGACATTTTTATAATTTTTTTTATAATTTTTATAATTTTTTTAAAATTTTTTTTTATTTTTTAAAATTAATAAATTAAGTTTTATATTATAAATTTTTTTTAAAATTTTTGACGATGTTTTTATATTTTTTATAAAATTTTTTAAGTTACAAATAAATAGTAAAAAAAATTATGGATGAATAGTAATATAGATATAAAAAAAATTCAAGAAAAAATAAAAAAATATTTTAAAAAATTCTAAAAAATATATATAAGATAAAAAATACTTAATTATTTTTAAAAAATAAAAAAAATTAAAAAAAAAAAAAGAATGGGATGGTAGCTTAGAAATTTCCTTAAAATATATGACAGAAAGCACAATCAGAAGGAAAGCCTCCCATTGGTGTTCATTCACAAATGCAACAAAAGGAGTTCAGGTTTCATTGTCATTCTTGAATCTTGACACAGACAATTTTCTTTTTCTTTTTCTTACAGAGATCAAGTAGTGTGGGAGTCAATTTATACGTATTTTAATTTTTTTTAATCGATGTAGTAAAAAACAACAGGTCATTCATATTAGAATTTGGGAGTTCACTCAAAAAAGATGTATCACAATTTCAAGAAATTAACAAAAACTAATAGGATGATTTTGTGGAATAGGTTAAGATTTTTTATGATTACATATACATTGAGATTATATATATATTTTTAAAATAAATTACATTTATTTCTTATGAGATTTTTAAAACTCACACTCACTCTCTCTAGTTTCAATTTATACACAAACATTATTTTATTAACAAAATTGTTAATAAAACTTATATTAAATGTATTTTTCAATGAGATTCAGTGCATCATAAATAATTAAAAAGTCAATTTAATGTTTTTGAAAATTTTATAATAAGGGAGGTTAATGTAAGTATTTTAAAATGAAAAAGAATATATGTATATGTTTTATAAATTTTATGGGAAGTTTTCATATAAATTAAAACTAAAGAGGGTATGAGTATATATTTTTAAAATTTTAGGAGAGATTACTGTAATTTAATTATTTTTTAAATACATAATTCAACCAATCAATTTATGAAGACATTAATCTCAAGGTGTATTTACTGATTAAAAAAAACTCAATCAATCTCTAGGTCAAACTCTTTATAATTTGTAAGCAGTCATGTTTTATAAAATATATATAAGTCAAGCCAATTATAAATACATATATACATATTAGAGGTGCCTCTTAATAAATTTTATTTTTGACATGTTTATTTTTTTATTCATGATTAATTTAATTCATAATTTTTTTATAAATAATGTTTATCTAAAATTTTATTCTTAATTTATAAAATTTCCTAAATTAATATTTGGACTTATGAGTGTATTTAAATACACATTATTTACTTAGTCTCTACCACTAAACCAACCTCTAAAAATTATTGTTGATGTAGAGATGGCAATGAATATATATACTAAATTTGAGTGAGAGAGAATGCAAGTAACATCAAAATCTTTGGGAGAAAAAAAAATATAAACATAAAAAATATTTTTTCAATATAGAAAATAAAAACATATTCCAAGAATATCCATACTCTTAAAGTATGGTAGAAATAGCCGTAAGTTATTAGATTTCTTCGATAAATTTTCAAAACTAAAGATTCAGTCTTTGAAAGGACTCCAATCCAAATGCACATTTGAATTGTTTAGTTCTTAGCCAATGGTGCAAATAAACAAAATAAACCGCCATTACCAGTGGTTGAGACAATGAGAACTACCACTACATTTAATAGAGAAACTAAATATTTATTATTCCTTTTATTTTGTTTATTTGACATTTAAAATAATGACATAAAAATTAAAAATATTATTAAATAATCTTAATTGTAGTAAAAAATAATTATATTAGACTAAATTATTCTTATTAAAGTCAATTTAAACTCTTGTTACTTCATTAAAAATAACAATAAAGAAGGATAAAGTTAAAAAAAAAATAATTAATATTTTATTAATAACGTAAAATAACAGATAATTTGAAATAAATTAAAACTCCTAAAACAACTATTATTTTGAAACAAAAAGAGTATTTAACATCAAGCATTAATAAGATAAAACTTGGGAACATTATTTTTAGGTGGTGGTTTGATTTCAAAAAATCTTTAAAGAAAAGAAAAATAAAAAGAAATAGTGAATTATTTAATTCACCCCTAAAAGAGTTCTTAAAATAATTTTACATCACTTCAGTATTTGATTCAATAAAATTTATTTCTGTTAAGTCCATTTGTTATTATGTTAGAATTAACACATTTTTTTCCATGTGATAATATTACTAATATCTATGTTAATGGCATGTAATTCTAGGGGTTGGGCTAGTGGTTAAGTGGTTAAGAAAGTGTGCTCTTTATTTTGTTTACTTGAGTTCAAACCTTGGAAATAATATTTAGGAGAATTTATTCTACTAAATGACTAGGTCGATGTGGGGGATACACTCTTAAGATCATTTTAGGACTTAATCTTAATTGACATTTAAGCTGACTTGAGAATATCTTTATTATTTAAAAAAAAATAGCTTGTAAAATGAACATATAAGCCCTAATTTTATGAATCAAACACTAAAATAATGCACTAATAAGCTTTTTATGATACTGGAATCGTTTCTAAGACTAAATTGAAAGTTCAAATCTAGTTAAAATCAAATTAAAAAAAAAAGGAGATGTAGAAAATGCTTAAAGGATTAAACCTATGTATATCTAATCGTGGGGATAAACTAATTAATTCACTCAAAAAAAATTGAGATATTGATTATTTCAATTTCAATGATGAAACTCATAATTATTTAGGTCAATGTCTAGCTAATATTTATTGACATCTTTATTTTCATGTAAATAGTGTTTTAAAAATTAGATTTCTAGTTTTAAAATCAATTTTTTTTATAATAAACTGAATTGCTCAAAGTTGTAATATTTGTTTTTATATATAAAAAAAAAGTCCCCATTATTTAATCTAATCCTCTCCAATTTCTCTATTGACTTTCTAACCATATAACGAGAGAGACAGAGAGAGATGCTAATGCAAATTCAAAGAGAATATGCCAGATTCTGCCATTTGCCAACTATTTCAAATGCTATAGTTTATTTCAAGGACAACTCCCCCAACTAAGATTAATGGCATTCCATTTGTACAAGGTTTTTTGTAGTATAAATTGTTGCACATATTATATTAGATCACGTAATTTATATAATATCTAATAAATATAAGTTATGTGTACATTTTAAATAAAGTAGAATTGATCTTATTTAAATTTCACAATGCATTATTACTTTTACATCATTTAAAATATACACATAACTTATATTTATTAAGTATTATATGAGTTATATGATATAATGTATGTGAGTACAAAATTTTCTTTTTGTCCTAAGATAGCTATTTATATATTTTTTGATGAGAAATGAAAAAAAGAAAAGAGAAGCGGGGTATCTTGCTATATGCTCTCCTCCCTTTTTTTTTTTTTCAATTCTCTTTTTCTAACTTCTTTTAGTAATTTATTTTCTTTATTTATATCATTGGTCGGGCTATAAGCCTTAACTTTGATCAATTATATTATGAAACTGAAAACCCTATTTGTGATCATGTTTAGTTTAACAATTCCATACAAGAAAGGGCACAATCAATTAAACCTTTCTATGTCATTTAATTTTCATTTTTTATCGAGTGGGATTTTATTATCTTCTTCCCATTATGCAACTCTCTTTATTGGCAAGCAAATGACCTATGGGCCTTCTCTTTTGTCCAGTAAGCTCATCCAGGGATCCACTGGGCAGGGCTTTAGATTTTCTTTGTTGGCTAGTACCATTGAATAAGACCTTCGAAGTGTAAGGCCCTGTGTAGAGAACATCTTTAAAGCGCTTCCTCTTCTATACCCTTTTATCATTGCCCAAATCCAAAGCTTTTTATGAGCAACCCCCTATCCGGTCAAAGACAAGCCATTTACATTATAACTAAAGAATTTATAAGGAAATTTCTTATAGCCTGACCCCAAAGAATTGACAAAATTAAGATTGGTGACAATGTGTTTATACACACATCACATGCTTGCCTCTACCATTGGCCTGTGATTGATTTTATTAATATCAACCCCAAGGAATGGACGAAATTAAGATTTGAACTCGACAATGTGTTTATCCACATATCCATACATCATCCACCATTGGCTTGTGATTGGTTTTATTAATATCTCAAGAGTATCAAGTTATTAGGGATTTCAATATAACAACATGAGTGTCTATGTAATTCATGCGAGTATTGAACCTTTCCTGAGGGTGAAGAACTACTGTAGGCTTGAATCTGCTGAAATTTCTACTGGTACTCCAGGGGTAGGTTCTAGAACCTTTGCAGCTGGCAACTCTTTTGATAACAGCTCCTGCATTGATAACCATTTCAAAATAGATTATTCAACATATGACAAAAGGAAGAAGGCAATTTGAAAGCTATAACTACATCTAAATAACGAAGTTTAAAGCTGTTTTTCATCCCATTTGCAGAAGATGCAAGAACTACCACACCCAAACCATTAGTAAAGAACTGAGAATTAATTACATCATTGTTCTTGCTGGAATAATAATTTCATTATCACTATGCATGAGAAACGATATCATTTTCCGGTTAAGATATAAGAAAACTTGATTATCATAGTTCACAAAATGTGCAATAGAAGCATGAAATGATAATTCACACTCGGAAATGCTGTTTTTAACTCGATAAAGCTTGGCACATAAACCTGGTAAGATTCTCAAAAAGGTACGAAGTAAATTAGGGTCAGCTAGCAAGATATAGATAAGTTCAAGAAGGAAAGAAAATTGGTCCTTATAAAAGTGAGTTTAAGCTTATGTCGAATAGGACCTTAGGTAATTGAAACCAATTAAGTTGAAGCGAGGCTAATACATAATGGAGCAACCAAAAACAAGAAAATTTTGGCAAGCACTCAAATTTGAAGTTTTTCCATCAAATGGCAAGAAATAATCTCTTTCGGCTAATTTAAGAAAATTTTTGGACAAGCCTTCATGTGATAAATTGGAAGAAGGTTAATTATAGTTGGCTGTCTCACATGTCTTTTAGAAATACTTCAGTACATTATATATTACTAGCTTATGTACCTTCTAATTCCCAAAGCAGTAAAAGTATTTTCTCCTTTCTCCCTTAGAAAGGAAACAAAATTCTGGCATATTCTAGTTAACTTCTAGCTAATCCCAACTCATGATATCTCAGATGTTAAGCCAGTTTTACAAAAACTCAACTGTTATTTTGTGCGAAAGAAATGATAAATTCTTTTTTTTTTCCATAACAGGTTTGATACAATGAAACATTAAGTAACTTGTTAAAACTTAATAACATCTGAAATAATTCAAACCTTAAACGATTCCACTGTTCCTTCTGCTTGAATCAAGCTTGCAAGAAGCCCTTTGCTATCTAGGTCTCCATTTTTCATTGGCACAATGAACCTATTAAACAAGGAAAGAAGGTCTAATATATAGAGAGAACTATGTGATAAAATTACACCCCCGGCATGAAATCAGAAGTAGGTCAGATCACCCAAGTGACCAAGTTCAAATATATCATGCCAATGGACCTAAAAAGTTTTATTCATGCAAAATAACATTGAAATAACATCCTTTCAATGATGTTATTTAACAGAAAATAAGGAAACAGTTGTTCTAGTAATTAAATTTACAGATGAACATTTTGGTATTATGCATGAATAAAATTTTTAAGAATTTTTAGAATGACCCATTTGAATTAAAGAACATTTTTTGGTGATTCGCCCTTAAAACATTACTTGGCTTGTAGCAGCTTTGCAAGTTTCACTGCATCTTCCTGTCCTGAAACCAAAGTAAAACTAGGCAAAAGTTGCTTTATAACTGGCGTGATCACAATATCTGCCCGTTCCTTCTCAACGAAATTCTGATTGTATACACAGTGGGGTTCATAGTAAAGAGTCAGTTGACCTTGTTGGGATACAACAAGATATCTGGGACAACACAGATGATAGAGCACCAAATCACTTTATTGAACACCATTTAAGTGAAAATACAGAGAAATTAGTATACATGAATATGGAAGAGCAAAAAAATCTTGAAAAACTTTACCCATTCTCAGGGCGTTGCCAAGGAGGCCCAAGAACTGGTCCTGCTGTAGCCTTAACTCTGACCTTAGAACCATTACTTGTTTCAATTTCAGAGCTCTGTCCAGGTTCTATATATATTACCTGAAAATAACTGAAACTAAGTAAAGATTTTAATGGTAAACCTGAATTTCTCAAACAAAATTTGACCCAGTAATTCAGATATAATTATAAGGCTTCAACTAATGCTAAAAATTGACAGTCTACAGCAATGAGCAGAACTTAGTGGAAAGTTCAATGAACAAAAACCCAGAAGAAGGTTCGAGGAAAAGAAGGCCTACGTAATCAGAGGAGAAAAGAAGACAGAAACATGGGCAGTGATGCACAGATAAAAAATCAGTAGCACACAAGATGAATCAATAATGTCTTTTGAAGAAACTTATCCTCCATGGGCTGCTGTTCTGATATAATAAAATGGAAACAGAAAGAAAAGAACTGAATTCACCAAAAAAAAATATATATATTTTGTCACATACACATTCACATAAAAGAATCAAGTCAATAACATTTAGGTTCAATGCCATAGCAGCACCACTTTCCCCTTTGACAACTTTGCTGGAGGGCCAAAAGACATGGGGCTGGGGCAAGAAGAATAGATATGGTTTCTGAAATATGTGGAAGTTCATTGAGTTATAATGACAGAAAATGGAAGGAAAAAATTACCAGCTTAGTCAGCACAATAAAGAGTCTATTTAAGGAATCCTGATAATTAAAATTGACAACTGGTTCATTGATAAATACTCCCTCTGGCCAAAGAAAATACTGAATTCATAAAATTCTACAAGCATTTGCTACAGTCACTTCTTCCTGGTTCCCAACTTCCTCAAAGTTTCATGGAATACTATGGTTCAAATAGCTGTTAGTATTATAGCCTAAGTTTCCTGCCATTTCTGCAGTGATTATTGAAGACAACCTCCACATGTTATACAGCTTTTTTCTCTCAATCAACATTATAGTGTTCCTTTCTCCTCCACTCAATCTACTACCTTAAAGCTATTCCCCTTTTTTCATCACAGTTCCTCTGACGAGTGCAATGAAATGGTGAGTATAGCAGTCAGGGCTTTCTTTCACAAATTTTTTAACTGCTTCAGTATAATCTAATAATTCACAAAGTGTCTAAGATCATTGTATCATTCAAAATCATCAAGAAGATAAAGTAAGCCAAAAGTTCAATTTCGAATGAATGTATATACTTGTGTTTTCACCACCACAAGAGATAAAAGACAACATGATATATACTTACATTTTTGAAAAGAGGATCCAGCAATTCCTTGGCATTAGGAGTTGCTATAACTCTAAGATTTGGAGACTTTTCAGAGAGAGGTTTCAAGGTCTTCAAATGGCAGTGATCATCAAGGCTTTGTGTAATGAGCAAACAATCGATTTCAGGAAGATCACTAAGCTGCACTATAGTAGCAAACCAGTTAAAAATAAGCTCAGCAATCGCCATTATAAAGTTGAAGAATAGGAGGACACAAGCAAAACAAAAAGGTAATTACTAACCATCTAGCATCTATCAAAAGATACCTGGAATTTCTTTAAAACCTTCTTAGCAGCATCATATAGCCAGGGAATCCCAAAATCCAAGTTGCCCACCAAAATAGGATCAACCAATATGTTTACCCCACCCACATTCCATAGCCAACTATTCCCCTAATAAAACACTACACCCATGTCAAATGAAACGCAAAAGTAGTCAAATTTATGATATATTGAGAGGAAGAACCAATAACCCACCTCTAAGTATGTCAGTTTGAAGACGTCAGTAGCAGAGAAACTCGACCCAATTGCGTTCTCTTCAGATACCACAGCAGAAACAATCCTACCCCACCTGCACATGAACTACCCTATTATAAATTTCAAATGCGCCCCCATATGTGATATAAATGGGTAGCTAATTTTTAGGTCAATGACGAGAATAACATCCATGACTGAAATCTCAGTTATAGAAAATTGAAAGAATAAAAAAGACACACATATTAACCTGGAAGTCGAGGTTTTTAAAGTACTCGAACTTTTGCAAACTGAACTGCTAAAACTTGAAATCAAACGGGTGGAAGAGAGAAAGGTGCTCAAGGGTCTTCTGGGGTAACATGGTTTGCTTAAACAAAGAGAATTGCAGTGTATAGTGGCCATAGTTGCCTCCTGTTGCGAAGCTGAAGAGCCTTGCGAACAACTGAGTGCTGACCCACGGCACCACCCATTGACTAAGGATTAAGCTTTGATTCACTCACGACTTCGATGATTCACATCTGACTCTCAATCAGCCACTTGTCCGGTGCTGACCCACGAAAACTTGAGCTAAAGTGCTCCAAAGTTATTTTATTTTAAATTTTAGAGTAATTATATTAAGAGCATGTTTTGTACGACGGGCTGTAACTTTTGGGATTTGGATCTTTTTTGAGATTAAGAATATGATTATTTGAGTTTATTTTTAGAATAAATTATTTGTATTTAAAAAATAATGTCTTATAATAAAATTGTAATTGTTTATTTGAGTTTATGTAAAAATGATAAGTTAATGAATAAGTAAAAAAAATTTTATCCTGAAAAAGCTAAAACTTCATAAAAAGAGAAAAGATAGAGGAGAGAGAAAATCTTTTAACTAAAATTACCCCAATCCCTCGACAATCCATCACCTTCTACCTCGACAACCATTCTTCCATTCTTCCACTACAAACGGCAAGCCCTCTGCCTTGACTATCGTTCTCCAGAAGATGAACAACGACGACTTTTGCTGCCTCAGAATCAGTTAGCCCAGTTATCTCAGGTACTCGCTCTTTCTCCCTGCAATTCTGGGTTTATGAGCAGTGCTTATCTATCTCCTACTGTCTTATTTCTTTTGCTTGGATATTGAGAAAATGTGATTATTGGGATGGAAAGTTTATTTCCGAGTCTTGATGTCCCACAATTTGTTCTTCTCCACAGATTCAGGGTTTTATGACTTTGTTCGGTGTTCTTCAAGAACCAATTGTAGCCCTAGTATACTACTTTGATGATTTGTTTCCTTTATAATTTCTCAACATTTTTCGAGATACAGAGAGATGTAAAGAAAGTCATTTTCTTGTAAACCAAATAGAATTATTGTACCATTACTTTTGAAGTGAATGTGGATTCTTTGTTGAGCTCTATAATTGCATTTTTATTGCATGGGGTTTTAGATCTTTTATGGCTGTACTGGAATTTGATAACTTATTTACTGCATGATGTGCCTGGGTTAGAGAGAGGCAGTCCTACATACTTAATGGTCATGCGCGTACTACTTAATCGTTACAATAAACAGTTGTTTGTTTCTCCAATGAAAAGTGCACCTGAAATGATTGTTCCATGGTTGAGCACGTTTACGCTTGATGATGTGAAACATTATAAGTGATAGTGTTTGAGTTTTATGTTGTACTGAATTTGCGTTTTATGTTGTACTAAATTTGCATTTTATGTTGAACATGAGTTTTATGTCTTGTATTGAACGTGAGTTTTATGTTGAATATCGAATTTGAGTATCATGTCTTTTATTGTATTTGAGTTTTCTCAATGTCATATGGTAATAGGTATTGATAGAACTTATGTTTATTTGCACAAGATGTCTGAAAGTTTAAGCTTATATTCATATACACAACTTGAAGGTGTTGTAAAAGCAAAACGTCGTAGAAGAATAAATTTGAAAAAACTGATAATGGCAATAGTAGCTTTAAGTGTAGCCCAGAAACTCATGCCATATCTTGAAAAAAAAGAAAGAAACGAACATCAATTTTGACATGTCAGATGTGGTTAGAAGAACTTAAAAAAGGAAATGATAGTATTTTTTTGAGTAATTTCGCATGCAAAAGCATGTGTTTAGTGCAGTTGTGAAAGACTTGACTGAGAACTATTTCTTGCAACCAACTATACATGTTGGTGTAGAGGAGACAGTTGCAATGTTCTTGTACATGCTTGCTCATGGAGCATCTTATAAAGTTACTGAAGAGTGATTTCAAAGATCCAGTGAAACAGTATCTAGGCAGTTCCATAGGTTATTACAATCTGTTGAGAGATTAGGAGTAGATATTATTAAACCTGTTGATAAGATGTTTCGATATGCTCCTCAATACCTTATGCATGACAATCACTATTAGCTATACTTAAAAATTGTATAGGAATTATTGATGGAACTCATATTGAAAGCCATGTCCCTGCTGATAAGAAGACATCTTTCATTGGAAGAAAAGGAACCACAACCACCAATATTCTTGTTGTTTGTGATTTCAATATGTGCTTCACTTATGTGAGGATGGGATGGGAAGATACAACACATGACACTAAAATTTTAATGGATTGTATACGAATGTCAGAATTGGGATTCCTTCAGCCATTTGAAGGTTATAACTCTTGCGTTTGTTTTTCGTATTATAAACACTTCATTACAGGAAAATATTACCTTGTGGATGCAAGATATCCTACAATGAAAGGATTCCTAAGACCTTACAGAAACACAAGGTATCATCTTCCTATGTTCCAATAGGGTGCTTTAGGATTTAGATATAACAATGAAATGTTTAACTATCATCACTCAAGTTTGAGGGGTGTCATCGAATGAAGATTTGGAGTTTGTAAAGATAGATGGAAGATATTACAAAAGATGACACAATTTAAGCTTGAACATTAATTTACTATCATATAGTGTTATTTTACTCGTCACAACTATATTAAAAGAATAGACGCTGATATAAATCTTCTTCAACACTTTAAGATCATTCATATCTCACAAGAGCAATATGATCAGGTGGTATATACAGATGAAGGGATGAAACAAACTAGAGAATATGTTAGAGTCATGGAACAAGTTAGAGATTCCATTAGAGATCAATTAGTTTAATCATGAGAATATTGTATATTGTGCGTCATGACCTTATGAGAACAATGTTTTTTAATATATTTTTAAAGTAGCAAGCCAGTGATGATTTATTATAACTGTAACTTACTTATTTCAAAATTTACACAAAATTTGAATTAATAAATATGCGTAAATTAACAAAAATAATCATTTCAAAACTTATATCAAAATGTTTAATTTACTTACAAATTTAAAATTTCATAAATTCATAATTCTAATTTCATAACAGTAATTAACTAAAATTTGTTTATTTATTTATTTTTATTTTACTTTTATAAAAATAATAATATTTTAAAATGTATATCAAAAGTTCTTTTCGATCTAAACACCTTATAGAAAAAAGTCCTTTTACATGTCCTTTTTAATAATTTTATCAATCGTAAGTCATTTTACAGTTTTGCATCTAAACACATTTTTTTATTCAAAAGTTTTTATCAATTACAACATCCAAATACAAAACAACTTCTTAAAAAAAGCCCTTCCTCATACAGGAGAAGGAGAAAAGACATTCTCTAATAAGTCCAAACAAACAAACCCTAATTCTTTTTCTTATTTTCTTTGGATCATGACACGTGATAGAAATAAATAAAAAAAATAATTTTCTCTCATTTCTCTTCCATTCACTGTCAATGTTGAAGCTCATTTCTTCCTCATGCATCCAAAGTCGTATCCATCGCCTGACCCTAACTTTGGTACTGGCTCTCCGACCAGCAATCGAGTCTATCTCACCTTTGCTTAAAGTATTGAGTTTGGGAGGCAGGGTGTTTTTTTGTTCGGATTCGAATGATGGATCCGATCAGGTGGTTGAGTCTGGCACCGACGAGGCTTGATTGAAAAGGATCTTTCTGATTCTAGAAGAATGAGGGGCAAAAGGATTATTGAGAAAGATTTCTTGTTCTTATTAGAAGATCATGATTGGATCTACATATGTTTGGTAAAAAATATATGGTAAAAAATATAATCTTCTCCTTTGAGAATAATCAAAAAAAGGAAAGTGTTCAATTGAAAAGAATCTTTCTGATTCTCGAAGAATGAGGGGTAAAAGGATTATTGAGAAGGATTTCTTATTCTTATTAGAAGATCATGATTGGATCTACATATGTTTGGTAAAAAATATAATCTTCTCCTTTGAGAATAATCAAAAAAAGGAAAGTGTTCAATTGGAACATGAAAACGTGACTAAATTGGTCCGACTCCAAGGCTACTTCTAAAATGAAGGAAGAAGGGGATATGAAATAATTTTTTTAAAAATGCTTCTGCCATGTGTCATGATCATGGCCATTCAAAAAATTATATGACTACGATATAGAGAAAATAAGGAAAAGAACCGGTCCTAAAAAGGACCGAGTTCAAATTTGAATTTTTTTAAATGGTTGTTTTCAAGTAAATTGATATTTTAATTTTAAAGATATAAATATTTTTAACTAAGTTTTTAATTTTTAATTAATTTAATCCTCAAAATTTTAATTATATTTTGTCCAAGAAATAACTTTAACATTGGGAGTTTGAACTCCCGTTTCTTCCAACGGTTTATTGTTATCCATTGACAAAAACATTTAAATATAGGCAAATACTATCCTATATTCCACCTCCTTTTTTTTTTTTTACTTTTTCTATTTTTTATGTTTTTTTTAAAATTTTTTTACTTTTTAAAATTAATTAACTATTTTTTATCTTATGTATTTTTTTCAAAATTTTTTAAGATGTTTTTGAATTTTTTCTTGAATTTTTTTACTTTCCTTTTATTATTTATCTATAATTTTTTTACTATTTATTTACAACTTAAAAGATTTTAAAAAAAATACAAAAACATATCAAAAAATTCTAATAAAAATACATTATATAAACATATAATTAATTAATTAATTTTATAAAATAAAAAACATTAAAAACTTTTTAAAAAAATTTTAAAAAAATCTTAAAACTCCCCTACAGCCACAAAACTGTGGCTGTAAGGGAGTGCTTGCCTTAAATATAGCTCATGATAGTTGATTTACTTAGTAAAGATCAAAACAAAGGCTTAAATTTGATTTTTGCCGCCAACAAACTCCTTTAATAGGCAATATGTAGCTTACCCTAACCTTGAAATTTGGTAATCTCCCCTCCCCTAACCTTTCTTTTACCCAAAAAATTTAATTACATTTTAATTTATCCATTTATTAAATTGATTAATCACAATTTGATAAAATTGATGACATTAAACACTAAATTGACCTTATAATCATTAAATACTGTATTGGTAGTTGGTCAATCTCTTGTTTCATACTATTAATTTTGTCAAATTATAATTATTTAACATAAATGAAGTAAAATACAATCAAAATTTAAAGGGAGAATTTAAATTATAAAATATTCAATTGAAAAAGAGAATATATTTAAAAAATTAATTTACTCTTATTTTTAAGACTACTAGATAAAGAAACAATTCAGTCAATGATAAAAAAAAAATTTAGTACAAACAGTTGGATAGAAGTTGAAATCTAAGATTTTTTTTTTTTTATAAATTATGCAAATATCTCACCACACATAATGGCTTAAGAGTTAAAGACTTAAAAGGTTATAATAAGCCTTCTAAATAATATCATTAATGTATTTTTATTTAGAAACTATTAATTTATGTTAAATTAATCGCAGCTGATTTTTTTAAGAATAACTTCGTATTGATCAAATACAAAAAATAAAAATTTTAAAAATAAATTTGAAATGCCAAAAAGCTTATTTAAATCAAAATTGAAGAAAGTGACCAATATTTTTATAATTTATGATTATACATTTTTAATCATTATTTGTTATTTTAATTTATTGATATTAAATTTTTATTAAATATTTAAATATAAATTTTAGACATATAAAAATTAAAAAAAAACTTTTTATATTAAATTTGTAAAATAAAACTTAATTCATTATACAAGAAAAAATAAAAAAAATAAAACTGATTAAACCACAAAAACCCTAAGCGGATTTCTAAACATTTAATTTGGTTTGGTTGAGTCAAACAAGCCAAATAGGTAGACTTTTTATATGCAAAAACCGACCGAATCAAACGAATAAACACCCTCAGTCAGTATAATTCAATGAACCAATAGCATACTGGAATTTACACACAATTTTTTTGGTATTAGTCTGCCAAGTAGCAGAGTAAAACTTAGAGGAAACAAGATATACTTGATAAAGACATGTTTAAATAAACATTATTTTCCTCTACGCTTGTATCTTTTTTCTTTTTTGGGATACATAGCAGTAAGAAAAATTAACCCTAAAACCTCTTGTAAATTATCCAAATTCCTTGCCACTAGATCACACCTAAAGGCTTAAAAGCAAGTTGTCTCTCCCATCTTTTGGGATTATAAGGTATAAGACTGACAATTTTATTACCTTGGGGCAATGGTAACTCATCTCCTGGAGGGATCTTCTCATGCCAGACAAAATCATTCTCATGTACAAATTTTCTGAGCACTTCGGAAGCGTCATGAATTTCCTTTTGAAAAACAGATTTCCATGGCACTCCTGGTATCTTCTTTTTTACCTTAACCAACGCAGAACGAAGAACTCCAATAGAAGCCCCTAGTTGCCCAGAAGCCTTCAGACTTTCTGCAAGGTATTTCTGACTTTTCAACTCATGTAGAGATTTGCAGTAAGATATAAATTCCTGCATACAAGAAAGTACCAGACAGAAATAAGCAAAAATATCAAGGACAAAATGAATTACATAAACATGCTCCACGTGTCTGTGCATGTGTGTGTGTGGACATGCACACACGCAGAGGTGGATTTTCCTTATAGTTTAGAGGGGTTACAGCCCCTCCAAAAAATTTTATTTTCTGTAACTGTGCTTTCAAAAAAAAAAAAAATTCTCTGCTTTGCCCCCCTAAAACAAAATTTTTTATGTAAATAAATTTTTAAAAAAATTTTGCCCCCCCAAGAGTTTTGTTCAAGATCTGCCACTGCACACACGTGTATGTGCACATAAAATTCCCAATACTTAAAAAGCAAGGACACTAATATGAATATGATCATGACAAGATACGAGTACTGCAACATAACAAAATCTGAACAGTCCAGGTGTAATCGGATACGACACAGTTCCAATTTTTACGTTATCTGTGTTTCATAGCCCAACATCTTTTCCAAGAGACATTCTATATAAAAAGCTGTTAGCTAATAGCCTAATTGCATCCCTCTCCTTCAGTTCCCACTCATTAATGAGAATGCAAAAGAATATAATGTGAAAAGAAAAAAGAATGATGTATTTTCATGCGCCTCTGGAGTCATCCTTATATTTTTTTAATCTATGTAAAAGGCTGTTCAGTTGACATTTAGGCTAAGCTTTGTGTGTATTAATAAATTCCCACTTGCATTCCTTCCAATTTCATCCTCTTCATTTTCACCACTACCAAGTATACGCCCAAGTTTGCTTCTTACCTCCACCTGCTACAGGTCCTTCTCATATTAATCACAAGGCAGAGGATCAGGAAAAAAAAGAATTAAATTGAATCAAGAAGAAAGAGAAAACAGAACATATGAAAGCAATTATGTATATTTTATACCATGATATTTTGACATTAGGTAAGCATGCTAGTTCATAATTTGCATTAACTAAAATTTCTATGGCAAGATATGATTCAGACAGTGACAGTGATTTCTACGGATCCAGATCCCCTGAAGTTTGGGAGAAACTTACTATGTAAATTTTGGAGAGAGACAGACACAACAATGAGTGGGGTGGGACCCCCTTGAATACAGGGACCCCACTCATTCTCTCTCCTCTCTCTTCCCAATTTCTACCAATATGGAAAGACAGGTAAATTTCGAAAGAGAAAATAAGTATCCATACCAGTAATTGTGATGAAATGTCTTTGCACTCTCTAAAAACAGTATTTAAAACTCCAATAGCTTCTTCAAGAAACAGTGTGACACCATGATGCAATTTTGCCAGAAGACTTGAAGAATTACCTTTCTCTTCAGCCTTCCTTATGGTTACTGCCTATCAGACATTTATTACAATATTAGCTATTACAAGTAAAAATGTATTAACTGTAAAAATTAATATCGAATATTTCAGAAATAATGTAACAAACCAAGTTACAAGACATGATTCTGCAATTTATAATATAAAAACAAAACAAAAAGTGACATCCATAACACCAACCTGGGCTTCAGCCAAACAAACGAGGCTCATAACAGTGGATACTGCAGAAAGAGCTTCTGGTGGCCGTTCTGGTGGCAGCGCAGGCTGTAAGGAGGGAAGAACATCTTGTGCAAGGTGATGATAAATGCCAGCAGCTTCTCTAAAAGTGGTGGCAGATTGGACCAAATCTATAACAATACAAACACAGCATAAATAAAAGGCTAAACTACACATAATTCCCTTTAAATATAGGTCGTGTGCGATTTAATTGTACTGAAAACTCAGCAATTGGCCCCTTAAGCACAAGTTTCTACTAGTAATTCCATTAGAAAACATGTGTAATTTGCACAAGATAACTAATGAAATTTCTAAAGGAATTATTAACAAAAGGTGTAAATTGCACAATACCTGTGTTTAAGGGAAAACCTATGTAATTTGCAAGAAAAACTAGCAAAATTTCAAAAGAAATTACAAACAAAAAGTGTAAATTGCACACAACCTATAGTTGAAGTGGATTATGCGCGATTTACCCTAAATAAAATATTCAATGAAACAAGATCATCATGGAGAATGGAATCTCAATGCATACCAGCTGATAGAACTTCTAAAGCCCTCTCTCGCAGGATTGCACCATAAAGAAAAAGTGTCATGCTGAGCTCAAATAGCAAATGGTCGATTCGGAAAAATTTTGGACCCTTAAGGTTAAAGAAAGAAGATGAGGTTAGAGCACTACTCCAGCAAATCTTCAGAGAGGCAGCCCTTTGACCCATTTGGTTATCGCTGCTTTCCTTAGTATAGGAAAATAAATTTTCCAATAATGGGAGATACTGTGTTATTTTGTGAAGATCCTGATACAGACAGACAAATCAAATGAATAAATGCATTCATACAGAACGACAAAAACTATCATTATCACCAGAAATTTGATGATGTTGCAGATACTAGCCATTTTAATAAACCATTTCTGGTCAGACAAATGCAACATTTCACACTGCCTCACTGCCAGAAAGAATATGTACAAAAACAAAGGATAAAACTTAGGTAAAGTTCCTTAAGTGTTTGCCATCATATTCTCCAATTGATAAATGACATGTATACTAATATACATTAATGAAAGTAGTTGAGTTGAGTGGAAAACCTTATTTTACATATTATTCATTGATTGGGGGACATAATGACATGTCATTTATTAATTGGAGAGCCTCATGGCAAATGCTTAAGTTTTTTCCAAAATTAAAAGCCATCAGTTTCATAAGGTCATTCTTCAAGTCATTACACAATTATCTATAAAGATAGGCATCTGTACCACAAAAAAAAAATGCAGACTTATTTTCTTTCCCTCCGCCCGATAAGGCTGATGTAAAATTTTACTTGCTGGACATTGTGAACATTCTTTAAAACATAATAAAATAGATTGGAATCAAGGATCAAGACTATTGCCAGTGGTTCCTTAATGAGAGCATATGCAGTTACCTGTTCATAATGAGATACCAACCCTCCGGACATTTCTCTTGCAATAGCTTCAGTAATGGAGCTGCTCTCATTAATAGACTCCTCAATTGCTCTACGCTTTGAACTTAACTCCTTAAGTTGCTCAAGTGTAGCAGAATCACATGCAGCATATACATCCTCAAACATAATCTATCAACATGAAAATCTGTAATCAGAGCCAGTAATTATGACGAAATCATCTTTCCTGATGCAGAGAGTAAAATATAGTGCCAATTCTCACAATTATGGCACTAGCAAGTAAAGTCTGAAGTAGTCAAAGGGTAAAATTGTTAATTTGTTCCGTCTTACTTTTACAATTATCATAGTACTTATTAATCGATCCGGTATGCTAACAAGGATCTAAAGGTTCTTCAGTTCAATTTTTGTTGGCAATTCATTATTGTGGACATCTACTAACTAACTGTGATGTGCCTTAGAGCAGAAACAAACCGACTCCAAAATTTTTTGTCCACCAAAATAAATAAAATCCATCATTGATCATTGTTCCCAGAAAAAGACAATCTTGCATCCAGACAAAAATTTATAACAGTAGAAAACCAAATATCACTATCACTAACCCACAAATAAGATGCCTGGGAAAATCCAACTTTCGACAAAAATTAAAAAATCAATTCAACCGCCGCAAATAAGTACCTTCTTAGTCTTCAGCTTAGCCGGCTGTCCAAAATGCAGCATCATCTTCTACACGTTCAACTCTACGCACCACCAATCTCCAATCTATACAACAAAGGGTAAGCGAAAACAACCCCAAAAGCTCTTCGACTCCACAACCACCTAAATCCAGCGTCAGTGCTCTCCCAGCTCTTCAACTTGCACTTACGAGTACAAACATGTGAAGTCGTGAAAACCCACAAAGCAAAAGAAGAGTTGGCCGCGAACAAAAAAACAAAAATGATCACTGTATATTTACAAACTCCAAATTTTATTTGGATTCGACGAAGAGAAACAAAGTGAGAAACTTTAGTCCGAATCCTATCGAAATACGAACTTCATTGGATAAGCTTGTAGCTGAACCAAAACAGCATCCAGATAGAATCGGAGAAATGGGACCCTTCCAGAATCCGTACATAATGCGAACTCTGGTTCAACTCTACAGTCACTATTATTTTCATTTTTTCAAAAAATAAATAATTTGGGTCTTTTTCGCTACAGCTTCTTCTTCATTTCGTTTCCTTCTCCACGAAGCCAACACGGCATAGACGTTATCATCGGCCCCTCAAGTGGGCCCCATGAGCTCCTCCAGTTATCTATCTTCGTGCTGTTTTGAGCTTTTGACCGGTTCTTAACACGGCTTGAGCTTTGTTGGTATATTTCACATAATTTTTTTAAAGGAAATCTAGTTAATCTATAAAATATATGGGCACCTTACCGCCCAAATAATTTTTTTTAATTTTTTAAAATTAATTAATTATTTTTTATATTATATATTTTTAAATTTTTTAAAGATATTTTTTTATTTTTTTTAAAAATTTTTAATTTACAAATAAATAATATAAAAAAATTTATGAATAAATAGTAAAAAAATTTTAAAAATATATATGACATAAAAAATAATTAATTAATATTCAAAAATAAAAAAATATTAAAAATGAGAACAAAATAAAAAAAAAGGTATGTATATATTTCTAAATATTATAATAATAGAATAATTATAAAATTTTAATTAATTTTCATAAATGATTTTTTAAATTATAAAAACAAGTGTTTTTAAATTTTGAAATAATTATATTTAATAGGATATTACAAATTTTCAAATATTTACTCTTGACTAATTATTTATTATTTAAATAAAAATAATTAAAATTTAAAATTAACTACCCACTTGTTATTAGATCAGGACTAAGACACTAAAGACTCCAAATCTATAATTCAATTTTTTAACAAAACATTAGGATTAATTCTCATATATATTTATTTATAATTAGTTTATATATGTATATATATTGACCAGTTTAATTAAATAAATTCATTTTTTATATGCACGCCAAAAAAAGGTTTATTAAATGGTGATTGTAGTCGTTTTATTGTAAATTAAAATTATTTAAGAAGTCATTTTAGGGGGGAAATTAGGAAGATCACATATGGGGTGTGCCTATGAGACATAATAATAATATATAAAGAGCAATGAAAATATTATATTAATCATATAAATTTTTATAATATAACTAGATGAACTATTACCTTGTACGGATTAAGGTTATTTACTTAGTAAATTAATTATGTATATAATTTTTATGACTTTCATAAAGATTACACAAAATTCGTATGATGCTTTAATTAATTAAATAATTGAAAAGAGAAAAAATGATAAATAATAATAAAATTTGTAACAAATTGAAAAAGGAGATAAGTAGAAAGGCAATTAAAAAATAATTGAAATTAAGAATTTAAACGTAAAAATAATAAATAAATGAAAACGAAAATAAAGAGAAAAGTGAAACATAATGAAAAAGAAACAAAATAAATAAGAATGTAAATAATAAATATGATTGAAAGCTATTATAGTAATATATGTGGATATATTTTTGGAAAATTTATACTTTTCTACCTTCACATTTATTTGTTATTGTAATATTCCTTCACATATATTACTTGGAGCATATTACACACTTAATTATTATAATTTAATTAAATTATAGTTTATCATTTAATTGAGTGTCAAACTTAATAATTTTAATTTACATCTTATATATGATAAAAAATTAATGAAGACAAAAGAATATGCTCATTAAATAAATTTTTCATCGAACCTCTTTCAAAATCTCCATTGGAACACTTTCATATGTTTACAAAAGTTTTAGATAATTGTAAATATTATAAAAAAATTTGGGTTTTTTTAGATTGAAAATTACTTTGGGTTTTATATAAAATAATATTATTTGTACACTATTTTTTTATACATTTCTTTGACCTTTAATTTTATTATAAAATAATGATAATAATGATATTATTTAAAAGTAAAAGTATAAAAAAGATATAAAAAAGTAATATATAAATAATATTACTCTTTCGTGTATATATATATACACGAAAGAGTGTGTGTGTATGCGCGCACCAAGAATTCCGTCCAGTTCAAAGACAAGGGATTTCATGATCATTAAGGCTGACCAGATGACTCACTGCCTAACTTGGGGACTTATTATCGGGACCACCTAGTTGACCAACGAATTCACACCTAGTAGTGCTACCCCAGGAACAATTCATGGCACCTATAAGGCCAATCCACTGGGTGGAGAGCTTCACTTCGTTCCAGGTCATGAGTGAGAGTTCTCAATTTTATGTTGCTCTGATACCAGTAGATACAGGATTGGGCTAAATCAAAACCAATGCCAAGAGAAAAGTTGAAGAAATAAAGGATGTATTGTATCAAAAACAATATTATAGTACAAAATAGTAATTACAAGGTATTATAAAAGTAATTACAAGATATTATAAAAGTAATGTAAAACTAAAGTACTTACTAAAGTATTGTTGGTACAAAAGTGTTATAAAATAGAAGGCAGAAAAGCTCTTGAGAAATTATAAGTGTATGAAAACTTAAATTTCTCTAAAAGAGTTCTGAATGCTGATGTCTCTCATGTGTGGTAGAAGTGGCCTTTTATAGGCTCCTGAGGGCGGACTTCATTATGTTTGGAATCCATTGCGGACTTCAAACCATTTTAAATCCGTAGTAGTGCTGGCTGTCAGCAACATGTAACTTTACTGTTTGATAAAGTCTTTTTGTCTTGTAGTCTACTGTTGGTGCCATTATCTGAGCATCTTTATTTTAGTAATAATGCTTATCTAGTAAGGAGTATTGTCTATCTCCTAGTCGAATTGTGAAAGATTTGCTAGGTGAGAGGGATCCAAATCTATACTAAAGCAGTCATTCTTATTGAGAAGAGTAAAGTCTGAAGTGGCATCATCTTGCTCTTCTTCTCCAATAGAGGTTGCTGTATCGGAGACGGCTTTAAGTTTTTGTGCAAATTCTTTTTCAGACGTAGTTGCTGTAAGGCTGGCTATGATATGAGATTTTGTGGTTAAAAATTGACTTTCCTGTTGTATGATTGCTTTATTGATATGCTGCTTATTGTTATTAAACCATTTATTGATGGCCATTTTGTCAATTAGACGAAAATTAAACTCAGTCTACTATTTAACGCTAATGTTTCTCCCTACTCAGGGTTGAGGAAAAGGCAGTTTGGTAAGAAAAGTGTATTGCCAGGTCATAATCCAAAAAATTCCAAAATTTTTAACAAATTGGAATAATCTGTGACCTTCAGGATATTTGGTCCTGATTTTGAATAATTAGTATGATTCTAAGGCGTGTGGAGGCATTATGTATGTGGATGGTCCAAAGATGAAAACCATTCAATGAACCATTGAGGATAGGAAGTAATTCCTTTAGCAAACAAGATAAACTAAGGATAGGTTGTTGGCCTAACGAAGAGTGTGTTGTACCATGCATTTTGGTAATCTTGGTATTTAAAACCTTGAGGTTTAAAATTTATAGTAAAACTTTGGTAGGTATGAGTCCCAATTACCCATTGGGAAGGAGACAAGATTTAATTAATCTTGAGTTTTGAATAGGTAATCTTTTGAGAATTCTGGTTATTGTAATGATAGGTTACTGTGGCTAAATCTGTGTCTACAAGTATAAACTCATAGAATTGTCTAGTTTTATCTAAATGATCAGGCATGAAATGCCAGTCTAGTGAAGGGAAAACCCTTGGGACAATTTCTTGTACCGAAGAGTTTTTATGAGTCTTATATTCGAGTTCCATACAAAATAATGGAAGATTAAGTTTTTTCCTATAGTAGTCACCCACTCCTTTGGAAGTTTGAGAAGTGGTAGGTTTGGTATGTGTGATGGTATTCTGGTTGGCCTTTTTGAGGGCTTGTTCATATGTTAATGGGATAAACATGTTTTGTGATAAGGTTGGTCTGGTATGCGGCCGAATGCCTAAGTGTTTGGTAATAGAGGTTGGAGTTACTGGTACAAGTAACTCACCATAAGTATCACTTGTAACTTCTTTACCTTTATTTTTTCCTTTATCTTTTGAGGTCGAAGACATTTTGAACACTTCTTTCCTATAGAAATTCTCGTGTAAGAAAATATGATAAAGTATTATGTTCTCCTTTGATATGTTGAATATCAAAATCAAATCAAGATAAAATAGATTGTCATATGGCAAATATGTGTTTTCAAACAAAGTTTTGAACATCTTTTTGTAAAACTGATTGGCTGCTTTGCAATCCGTTTTGAGTAAAAGCTTTTTATAAAATAAGTCATCTTGAAATTTGGTAATACATAATACTATGGATAAAATCTCTTTTTTAATAGTAGAATATTTTTGTTGAGATTTCGTCCATGTTCCTGAATAATACTGAACAATTTGTTCTTTGGTAGAATCTAGGAAAACCTATTTAAGGATTCCTCCATAACCTAAGTCTGATGCGTTGGTTTTGACTATACTGGATTTAGGGTCTAGTAAACCTAAGCATGGTAAATTTTTGACTTTACTCTTAAGGTCCTTGACTATGATAGTCATGTTGTTATCCTAAACTGGTGGACTCTGTCTAAGTCTATCAAACAAAGGTTTACAAGTAGTTTTAAGATTTGATATAAAAGTAGCTACATAATTAAGACATCCTAAAAATCTTTGTAACTGAGTTTTGTCTTTTATTTTATTCTAGAATTTATTCATAAATTCTATTGTACGACTAATGGAAGTTATTGTCCCTTGATATATTTCAAATCCTAAAAACCTAACTTTAGTCTGGAAAAGTTTCATCTTTTTGGTTGAAACTACTAAGCCATTATCCTTAACAATCGTATAGAATTGATTAAGGTGTTTGAAGTATTGATCTATTGAGTCAGAGAATACTAAGACATCATCTAAATATACTATGGTAAATTTGGTATAAGGATTAACAATATCGTTCATGATATTTTGGTATTCTGATGGGGCATTCTTAAGGTCGAAGGGCATTACATTCCATTCATAATGTCTAAATGGTACAGTAAATGCTGTTTTGTACTTATCCTTTTCAGCTACCTGTATTTGATAATATCCTGATTTCATGTCAAATTTTAAGAATATGGAAGCATTCTAAATTCTAATTATAATATCCTTTTTGTTTGGTATTGGGTACCTAATCCATTTAAGAAATTTGTTCAATGGTTTGCAGTTAATTAACATTATAAGGGCTCCTCGTTCTATTTCAACATGATTTTTGACATAAAATGCTGGGTAACTCCAAGGTGATTTGCTTGGTCTAATTAATTTTTTGTCAATATTCTTGTACTTCTTTTTTACAATATTCTAAAGTCTCTTCATTCATTTAAATGGGTTGAGCTTTTGTTAGAATATTGTTTTCATCGAAGTTATCTTCGTTAGGTAATGTTACCACATATTTCTTTCTTGTCCAAAAAGCATTTGGGTGTTTTGCACAAATATCTTTTTCAAATTTAATTTGTAATTGTTGTATTTTTTCTTGTATGTGTGGTTTGTTAATTTGTTCTTCTGTTCGTTTGTGATGTATTTCTCTAGTTAAAGATTTGATGTGATTGGTCTTTATGATTATTAGATTAATTTGGGAAATAGCGGTATTTTGTAAAAGATTTAAATCTTTAAGGTAAGGTTTTCAAATAAATTCAAAAGTTATATTTTTACCTAAGGCTGTAGTAGTTATTCCTTCTGTCATAATTTGGAATAGATATATAGTGGTTAAAATGGTGTTCCTAAGATTATTGATTCGTTTAGGTTTTTTACCAAAACGAACGTGGTCTTGAAACATGTTTGTTATTACAAATGAGCTTTGGTGAGTTTATAGTTAATGTGTAGTTTTGTTCCATTAGCATTATTTAAAGATTCTTTTGTTTTTTCATAGTATTGTGTAGGGTTATTCCTTCTTGTATACAATTCATATATGCTACTGAGTCAAACAGGGCGATGGTTTCTAAGGTATATACATTGTTGATTATTAATCTTATTGGGCAATACCATTTTTTTGTTTGTATCCTAGAGATGATATTAATGTAGTTTTGTTCAGATTCTTTTGAGTTTGGTTCCTTTTCTATTAAGACTTTTTTTTTTCTTTTAGTTTACTAGTTTCGGGTGAATCTAGCGTTTTGTTTGTTAAATTGAACAATTGTAATTCTAGAGCTATGTCTTTTAGCTTTAGTTATCTTACTTCTTCTTTTATTTGTTTAACTTCTTGTTGTAAGTCTTATATAGTTATTGATTTTTCCTCTGGTTTAAATCTAGTTAAGATTTGTTGTAAATTGTAAGGTTCTAGTATTTTTTGTTTTTGTTCTTCTTGTTCTAAGGCTTCCTTAAGTTGAATAAGGTAGTCTCTTTTTATATCTGGATCCTCTATTTTGTCTATAATGTCTACGAGTAACTGTGTTTTATCCCTAGTTATGACATTTATTGTTTGTATTTTCATACAGTCATCATAACTACATATTCCTGGTCCTAAACAGATCTGTTGCTTACCTTCTGAACTAGAGGATGCTATATCTGTTTCTTCCTGAATATTGTTAATTTAGTCTTTGCTTTCTCTATCTAACTCTTCTGTCTCAGAAGTTTGATAGCTTTCATCTGTCATAGCATTGATTAAACTTTGTTTAAGTTTATCTTCTATTTCTAAACTATTGATTTTCTTTTTTGTTTTGCAGGTTCTTGAGGTATGTCCTACTTTTCTGCATTTAAAACAAACTATATTTTTTTTGATATATTTGTCTTCCGAGTATAGCTCCCTACTTGATCTAGTTTTTAAATATTTCTTATATGACTTATTATATCTTTTATTAGAGGGTTAACTTTGGGATTTATGGTATTTTCTAACCTTTCTGGTACTAGAGAAATGGGCTTGTATCTTCTATATACTGTATTATTGGCAGAATGTTCCTAATTCTTTTCTATTGTCTTTTAATTCTAACTTAATTTTGTATTGTAACTTTAAATCATTACAGATGGCTAATCCTTCTGTAGTGATAAAGTTTATGATTTGACTGAAGGTTAATTAGTCGTATGGTATAGTATTGTTGCATTATCTCCTAATGACTTCTCTAACCTTTTCGATAAAAGGTTTAGGTAAGCCTGCTATAAATTTTTCTTTCCAGAAATCTGTGTTACAGTCAGTTTTGGTATAGAGTTTGGTAAGGAACATATCTTTATACCACCTAAAATCTGTCATTGTTGGACAATTTAGGCTAATTAGCTGTTCAGCTATCATATTTTGGAATGTTAATGAGTCTCTTGTAAAGTGTTTGATTAAGGTATAAATAAGGGTTGCTACAACGTCTGGTACTAATGTTGCTTGTTGTCTTTCTATTTGGACTTCTTGTTTTACTGCCAATAGGATTAGTTGTTTTTCTTCGGCTAATAGGAAGTTATTCCACCATCCTTTAAGTTGTTCAGTAAATCCTGTGACTAACAGTACTATTTGTGTTATTTACTTCCTTTAACCTTATAAGTTGTTGCAGCCATGATCATGTTTTGTATTACATTTAGGATATGGTGTTCACTGACTCCATCTATGTTCCATTTGACTATGGAGTCTCTTGAATAGCTACTTTCTATAAAAGAATTTATTTTTTCGTATTGTGTGTCTGAAAACGTAGGTCTCTTATAATAATTTCTAGTGTTTGGTAAATGAAGGTTTTGACTATAATTTTTGTAATATATCTTGTTAATGTTTTCTTTCTCATCTTGTTGTGAGATGGTAATTTTTTTTAGGTTGCTAGGACTTGCATTTGCAGGTAAATTTTTTAACTTTTGTGTTATTTATTATATTAGTTTTTTTACTATCTTCTGGTGATATTGTTTTTATCTTGTAGATTGGTCGTTGATGATCTATGTGTTGATAGTTTCCTCTTTTAAAGTTAGTTTCTACATTTTTTGTGTTAATTTGAGTTTCTACTCGATCTAGCTGTTTAGTTATAGTAGAAAGTATTTGGTTTAAATAATTGTTTTGTGACCGAACATTTTTAATGTCATGTCTTGTAGGTGTTGCGCTAAGACTTGAGGTGATAGTTTTAAAGGGTACGTCTTTTAGATCTATTCCTTCTTTTGTTTTAGCTTTAATGGCTTCTAAAGGGGGATGTATTGATTCTATTTTTGTATCATCCAATTTGTTCCAAGTTAGTGTAATCTTGGAGGTTACATTTATTGTAGGGATAAATGAGTTTAGTATATTATTTTCTCTTGTAAAGATATTAAACCACTAAAAGAAATAAAGATTTTCTCTTAATTCCTTGTAGTCATTATAAAATTGTTGTAGCCATTGTTGTCTTTGTTCATCAATAAAGATGTTAGAGAAGTATCATTTTCTCTGGTATTTATTATGCTCTGATAAGAAATCTTTTCTTATGTAATCTGTATCTATTTCAAAGTCTTTGGTGATTACAATGACTTGAGATATTGTAGAGGAATAATTAGGTGATTCTTCTTGATAAATAGGTTTTGGTATATTTGATCTAAAATTTACACCTACTAGGTTGTAATGTATGGTAGAATTATTTGAATTAACAGAGTGTCTGGAAAGTTGAAGTCTATCCTTAGGTTCAATTATTTTTAGGGATGACTTTCTTTTCATCCTAAGAGTAACATTACCATTTTTGTCTTATATTATTTCTAAGATTTCTGTGGTTTCTTCCCTTTTGGGAGAGGAAATCTCCTCAAATTTCCAATCTTCTGGAAGTCTTGCTTCATGTTTAATGGGTTTAAGTGTTATTACCTTAGTCTTATCTAGGTTGACTTTTATAATTATGGTCTCATTTCTATTGGAGATTCTTTTGACTCCTACTTTAAATAATTTTTTTTAAAAGTTTGTATTGTATTATGAAAACGATACCTACGTCTTTAGATCATTCTTTAAAATTTTGAACTATATTAGTATTAAGTACTAAGGCTGTCTTGATATATTTGCTTCTCAAACTAATTTCAAAGTTCGGAAAGCAGTTAAAGTATACAGGACTATTAGCTATATTGGATTCTAGCATGCCATTATCGAGTTATCGAAACTTAAGGCTCTTGTATCCCTTAGAAGAAGAAGTATAGGTTGATTTACTCCTATTCTTCTTAAATGTTTAATTGCTACTTGTATGGATCCTATATGGAGGAAGTTAAATCCATCACTAATATATTGTTTTATTAGTTCTGGATCTAATAGTTGTAAGGTTTCATATCGTTTTCCTATTGACCTTATAGTTTCTATTATTTTGTAGACACAGTCTTCTAAAAAGTGAAAGGTAGATACTTTGTATATCTCCTTAAAATGTATGGTAGGTAAGGTACAAGAAACTAAGTTTTGCTCAATTTTTTGTATAGAGAGCGACTGTTGTCTGCTAATACTACTTTTTGGTAGGTCTTCTTCGTTTTTTCTCTGGTCTGTAGTCCTAAATATGGTATGATTACCTCTACTTGAAAGTCTCCTAAAGATATTGTTCATAGCTAATTAAATTCTATCCAACGCTTATAGGGATTACCTTTATAGCGGGACCACCCTAACACTCTCCTGGATACACACGGGCTAACCAACACTTTACTCAAAGGCTGACCAACACTAAGATCGTTTATAACTTAACTAATTGGATAATTATCTAAACAAAACTAAATACAATCTCTCTATAAGATTTTAAAGAACAAGGCTCTGATACAAAGTGGATGCAGGATCGGGGTAAATCAAAACCAATACCAAGAAAAAAGTTGAAGAAATAAAGGATGTATTGTAGTACAAAAGAGTAATTAAAAGATATTGTAAAAGTAATGTAAAATTAAAATACTTGCTAAAGTATTGTTGGTATAAAAGTATTGTAAAATAGAAGGTAGAAAAGTTTTTTAAGAAATTATAAGTGTATAAAAAATTAAAATTCTTTAAAGGAGCACTATATATATATGAAACCAAAATAATGAGATTTATGAGTTGAAAAATATGAACTCAAAGCTGGTTCAAACTTGAAATCTATTTATGAAAATATCAAAATCTTTATGATCTTAACAAAGATTTTTGAATTTACTAAATATCTATAATTAATATTAAAAATTAAAAATTATTTAGTTAAAAAAATTAAAAAAAAACCTGAATAAAGTATATTGTTGCGCGGCGTCCATGATTAAGAGAATGGAAAAGAAAAAGACACAGACACGGAAGATCTACTTAAATATTTATATTATCCACCCCAATATTTTGATTAAACATCCTAATGAAGGGACTATTTTGAAAGAATAAATTTTTATATGTAAAGTTTAAATCTGAAGAATGAAAATAAAAGCACACTCCCAAATATGTTTGAGTGTGACAAAAAACGCTGAAGCTCTTAACAAAATAGGATTTATTTTGGAGAAATTATGTGAGCTTTCATCTTCTTTGGAACGGGTCTTTCGCCATTCACCACCAATCTGCCATACTTGTTCACGTTGACTACCTATGTACGGATGGATTTGGATCTCATATAATCCGATGCATTCATTAAGATCATAGCCATCATCAAGGGTGATTCTATGTAGTTAGATACAATTAGTGATATCGTGGTCGTCCAGTATATCTCAAAGTTTTTGAAAAATATATATATATCAAAATTTGAATAAAAAAATACAATTATAATAATTATAATTGTACGGGATCCAGATTTATACTCATATACACTTCCATTTCCTCTTCATTATCACTTAATTTGGAGATATTTAATTAAGTGTCTCCAAATATTATATATTTCATAATGGTGTTTGAAAAACTAAATTTAGAAGAGTATTTTATAATAATACTAAGAAAGAAATATGAAATTTCGTACAAAATTGTTTTAAAATGTAATATTTTTAAAATTACTTAATTTTTTTTCAAATTTGACCAAAATAAAAAATTAAACAAAATAATTGTAACAGGTTAACTGGTTTAAACCATTAGACCATTAGATCGAACAAGATGGTGTTATAATATAATCTTCTAAATATTTTATTTGGGAAATATCAGATGTTTTAAAATGACCTAAATGGAGAATTAAAAAGGTAACTGTGTCACGGATTAATTAGTTAGATTTTTAATTGAACTGGACAATGTTATACTTAATTAGATAAAACAATATTTTATATAATATATGTATAAATACAAACATATACTATGGTTCAAAATATTTGAGATGTTTGAAGTTCCTATATAATTTGGATTTGGTCATATTGAGGGCATAACATAATCAATTATGTTAGTATCGTGACTGTCCATTTATTTTTGGACGCCTACGATGACTAAAGTAAATAAAGTATGTATAATTTATCAAATAAATTATTTGTTCAAAAATGAATAGATAATTATAATTTAAAAAATATTTATTTCTCTATAATCTATATATATATATAGAGATTTTAGTAGGATAATAATGTCATTTAAAATTTGATATATAGCGGTGCAATCCGTGATTTCATGTGAGATGTGGATGTCATTCTCATTTGAGCCTCTCGGTCATTGGTCTTGTAGGATAAAAAGAGGGTCCAAGCAGAGGCTAAGGACCTTCGGTTCGAGGCGAGCCAGGTCTTGGTCTGGGTTAAGTAGTATATCAATATATAAATAAATTATGATAATTTTTTTATTAGTTAATCTTATTTAGTTAAAACTGTGAAATATACTTAAAAAATACTAATGCTATATTTAGTTAGACGAATCTGAATGAAAGAAAGGAAACAAGAATTGAAGATATTCCTTTTTTCTGGTTTGGTTTCAAAGTAAAAGAAGAAAAGGGAATAATTTGCAGCAAAGAAATAGTTTATGAGACCTGCCTTTTCAAATCCTATGCAGGAAAGTGATCCATCCCTTTTCTTTTTCTTTCCTCTTAAACAAAACACAGCATAAGAAAATATTTTAAATACTATGCATTTTTGGGGAAAAAAGAAAATAAATAATATGACTTTTCTAAAAAATAGTGCATTGTGAATAAAATGAAGCATAATAAAGAATTTTAATCTTAAAAAGAAAGAGCGTAAAGTTTGAGTGAGTAACAAATTGAATAATAATGAAGGTTTTACCAAAGTTATTGTAAACTTTTGATATAATAATTAAATCAGAGAATTATTCTAATATTGAATTTCAATTATTTTGAATATATAAAAGATTATAACTAAAACTTATAAAAAAATTATGATTTTTGCAGTCATAATACTTTTAAAAAAACTATTTCCAAGGTGTTACTTTTAACTATTGAATATAAAATATTTTGAAATAGTTAATAACCTATTGAAAAAGAGCTAATATAAAGTCAAACTATTGCGAAATAACTTCAATTTTCTTTTAAAAAAATTCTATATTTTCTCAAAGATAGGGATGGTAATTTGGTAAGAAATTTTAGATATTGCATGATATTTAACCAAATATTTTATATCTTATCAATAGTAGATAGTATACAAGGGTTCAAATATTAAAATTAGAAATTTGAATTGATTTTGGATGGATTTAAATTTAGTTTTCATGTATCTTATATTTTTTGTTAATTTAATTCTGATTGTAGTTTAATTCATAACTCGGAAATGGTTCTAATATAATTTAGTTACAAAATACTTGATGGATCACTCCTCGTGAAATTTTATAGACAATTAACTTAATGTATAATCAAATGTATTTTTGGGATTTATAATGTTGGAATGAAAAAGTCATTAAGGTACTGCCTCTAAATGAAATGTAAGAAAAATAAAGGAGCAAATTAGTTGTTATGTGATAACTGGTTGATAGTTGATCCCTCTTCTACTAGTACTGTCAAACAGGGCGGGCCAACCCGACCTGCTAATTTGGCGGACTAGAAAATGTTAACCTGCCTCGCTCCCACCAACCTGCCGAAAAATCAAAGGAAAATAGGAGAATCTGGTGGGTTGGCCCGTTAACCCGCCCCGCCTGCAGGCCAACTCGCCATTTTGGCAGGTTGCAAATTTTCAAACCCAGCCCGCCATTTTAAGCAGGCTGGACGGGCTAACCCGTTTTGACAATTCTATCTTCTACACACTTATGTAGCCTATTCAAAGCTGTTGTTGACTGAGTTTGGATACGTCCTGATAGAGCACGAGGCTAATCTTTTGAGTTGTTATCAAGGTCGGTTACAAGCACCTGCAAAGTAGAAAGAGCAAAGGGGCCCATATCGTTTGTTTCAAACTTCGATGGTAAAGTCAGTTCGATCTGAGTGAGGGTAGCAAAGTCGTAAAAGAAAAAGAGATATAACCTTTTATTACCTGGATGACTAGCATATTTATAAGACTAAATGATGTAACTTGTTGAGAGGGAATGACATGTGGCAAGACAAATCTCCCGGGTTGGATTTGTCGATTTGTCATCCTAGGTTGTACAAGCCCAGCGTATATTGGGCCTATACACTTACCCCTTATCTTAAGCATGGGGAATGGCCAAGTGGGTACCCGAGCCTAGGAAGCAGGTATCCTTAATAAGGACAGCTTGACTTAACTTACGGGCAAAGTCAATAAATGTTGCTGCCTTAATTAAAGAAAATCCTTTGCTTTGACAACACTTAATCATCCTAATCTTTTGCATTTATGAATGTACGTCTACACATACTTTCAAAGATCTGACATGCCTCCCAAGGGTTCATTTTTGTTTTTGCCGATACATCATTCACACTTCCCATGATTTGACACGCCTCTCTACGGTTCACTATTATTTGAGGCTGTCATATACTTTCCAAGTGAAATTTATCAACCATTGAGACTTTACCTCTTGGTCTATAAATTAAGACTTACTGACCCAATTTTTCACTTTTGGCGAAACCTCCTATGAGTACCAAGAGCAACGTTACAATGGACTTTTGAGGTGCTTACTTCTTTTGCAGTTCATTGGGTAAGCTTTGCAATCTCTGCTATCTTCTTTGTATTTCCCCCATCTTCCACCTTACTATGGAAACGAGACTGGAGATCATTTCCTCTGATAAGGAAAGGGAATCCTTGACTTCGACCAACAGCGAAGGGGACAGATCCTCTAGCTCGGAAAACAATAGTAGTGAACTGAGCTAAGGTTACAAGCAGGTAAGCGAGGATATTAAAAGTTTGTCATCCTGCATACATACCAACCATTCATCGATCATAAGAAAAATCCTATCCATTTCAAACTGGGATGAGTGCACTTTTGATTTGGAAGCGTGCCTATAGGAGGTATCGGTTTGTGAGGGTAGTATGGTAAACCGTTTTTTTAACTTTAACTATTATTTTATAGAAAAAGTTGGAGTGTCCTAACCCTTAGGAAAATATTTGAGATGGATTTCTTTTCTTTTGTTAATATTACACCCTCACAACTACACTCCAATGGTTGGGGATTTCTGTTGGGGTTTGAGCGGTTATGTGCGATACTCACCCCTTGCTAGATGTGTTCTTTTAATTTTTTATGCTAAAAGACCTGATTAAAGAGGGAAACAAAGGATCGGGGTACCTTTATCTCTCAACTCGAGCTCGCCTATCAATTATGAAGTCGATTGAGGAGTCAGCGAAATATTGGAAAAACCAATTTTTTTGGGTTACCGTGCTGAAGTCCGACCATAGAAATACTTTTTTTTTTTTAGAGTAGATCTAGTTGGCTGCGATTTCGTTGCAATGGCAACAAACTTATACTAAAATTGGGACCTATGCGATGAAAGAGTATGAGAGTGAAGCCAAATAGGTGATCTCACATTTGATGTCTCTTACTTGTGATAGGGCTAAAGATGCCCGACTGAAAGCCTTAAATTTAATAAGTAGGTAGTGCTAAATAGTTTGTAAATGTTGGAAATAAGAAATTATGAGATATTTTTTTAATATGCTTATGTTTATGCAGGAAAAACCGTGTCGCCCAACATCATGTTCAAACTCCAAAAATACGCTTTTGTTGAATGAAGAAGTTCACAACTTAACAGGGAAAATAAAGGGACTTAGCCCTGAATTAGAAAATTGTAATAAGTAATTGGATGAAGTGTGCGAGGCACAAGCACTTATTGCTCAATCTACTTGGATATTTTCTTGAGGGTGTTCGACTGAAGTAAAACTAAGTTGAATGTGAAGGTTGGAATAAAATTTTTGGAAACCAGCATCAGCGAACTGAGTTATGTTATCTGTTGTTGAGGTATGAGGAATAACAAACCTGCAAAGAACAAAATTTTGAATAAACCTTTTAACCTTATGAGCATTTATTGTGGCCAAGGGTTCCACTTCGATCAATTTTGTAAGTAATTAATAACAAATATAGGAACTTTTGCTACCTCACAACTTTGGGAAATGGGTCTAACAGGTCGACCCTCCATCGAGAAAATGGCCATGGTTCCACCGTGCCATGGAGATTGGTAGATGGTACGAGAAAATGATGAGAAAACCCTTGACACTTATCACATTTATGAACAAGGTTAGTAGCGTCGGCTCTTAAAGTCGACCAATAATAGCTGGTTCGCAAAATCTTGGTTACGAGAGATTGGGCCCTAATATGATGACCACATATACCCCCATGAATCTCCTTAAGCATATAATCTAACTGCCCGGGAACAAGACACTTTAAAAGGGGAGTATAACACCCACACTTGTAAAGTGACCCTTATGACACAATAAGCTGCAACAAATCGCTATAATTGGTAGGCATTAACCTTATCTGAAGGCAACTGCCTAGATTCAAGGTACTCGATAATATGGGTAACCCATGTTTGTCCTTGCTTGACACAGTGAACAAGTGTTGTTTTAATGCTTGGTGTGCGAAGTGTTTCTTGGATAATCATCTTGTTATGCCCAGAGCTTTTGCTACTAGCCAGTTTCGACCAAATGTCTGCCCAAGAATTTTGTGCACGTAAAATATGATGAATTTGGAATTCATCAAATTAGGCTATTAAGCTGTTTACTCAGAATAAATACCTGTCCATATGAGAATCTTTAGCTTGATATTCACCACGAAGTATCATAAGTAGTGAGTCGGTGTGAACGTGGATACATCCAGCCCCCACCTATAAAGCATGGTTTAAGCCTGAAATTAGCACCTCATACTCAGCCTGATTGTTTGAGGTAGGGAACTCGAATTTCAAAGACTGTTCAATGACAATACCATTGGGGCCCTCTAGTATCACCCCAGCACCAGCACCTTTGGGATTAAAAGAGCCGTCCACAGCTAATACCCTTGTGGACTATCATGGATGTCAGGTGAATGACCCAATCAACTCCGCCATAAAGTTCATAAATGCTTGAACTTTAACTGGTTCTTGAGGTTCATATGCAATAGAATGCTCAGAAAGCTCTACCGACCAAGCGAGTATTCGACCCATGAGATCTAGCTTCTGTAGAATCTGCTGAATAAGGCTATCATTACGAATTGTAATTTGATGATTCTAAAAGTACAGTCTGAGATGTCTTACAAAGAGAATGAGAGCATATGCTAACTTCTTTAATTTAGGGTAATGGAGCTTAGCCTCTTGGAGAGCATGATTGGTATAATACATCATAAATGAAACTTTATCCTCTCAAACAAGGGCAGAGCTAACTACTTGATCACTAGCTGCCAGGTAAACATACTGGGTCTCATCGGCTTTTAGCTTAGACAACATAGGCGAACAAGCTAAATATTGTTTGAGCTGCTAAAAAGCATGCTCACAGTTCGAGGTTTACTCAAAGTCATTAGCCTTCTTAACCATTTTGAAAAAAAGAAAAGAGCGATCCGCATATAATGATATGAATCGAGAAAAAGCAGCGATACGCTCTATTAGTCGCTGCACGTCCTTCCGAGACCGATGTGACTCCATAGATTATTGCCTGGCACTTGGTTGAATTAGATTTGATCTCCCTATTGGTTAGCATAAATCCCAAGAACTTCCCTACACTAACACCAAAAGCATACTTTGTAGAGTTAAGGCGCATAACATACTTTCATAGCTTATAAAACATTTCTGTCAAAGCAAAAAAATGACCAACCACATTGAAAGACTTGATTAATAAGTCATTGACGTAAACCTCGACATTCTGACTAATCTGGTCTTGAAAGATTCGGTTCATCAAGCGTTGGTAAGTCGCTCCTGCATTTTTAAGGCTGAAAGCCATGACATGGTAACAGAATGTACTCTGGTCAGTAATAAAAGCTGTTTTATATTCATCTTCAGGATGCATTTAAATATGGTTATACCCAAAATAAGCATCTATGAAACTAAAAAACTGATATCCTGAAGCATTATTGACAAGCTAATTAGTGTGAGGAAGTTGGTATCGGTATTTAAGGCAAGCCTTATTAAGGTCAGAAAAATTGACACACATGTGCCACTTGACGTTAGATTTTTTAACGAATACCACGTTGGAGAGCCAAGTGATATAAGTAACTTCTCGTATAAAACCAGGATCTAAAAGCTTATAGACCTCATTCTGAATGCTTGTCAGCGTTCCGAGTCTAATATATGCTATTTTTGGCTAACCGGTTTTGTACTTACATTGATAGAAAGTATATGACAAATGAAAAAAGAATCAGTACCTGGCATGTAAAAGGCTTTCCATGTGAAAAGATCAACATTCTCCCTTAGGAGTCTGACTAGGTCATACAGGTCTGACGTGGAGATATCCGACCCGACCATCACTGTTTGCTTGGGGATGAATGCCAATTTGAACGGATAGCTAGCTCTGGTCTACGACTATCTTCCTCTTGCCTATTATCGAGCTCAGAATAAGGTATCTGGCTACATCTTGGCATAACTGTCTCTGAATGCTTAGCCGCCTTAGGCATAACGGCCAAACTAGTGTTTTAGCAAACCTGAGCTTGAAATTGATCACTGCGAAATGAGTTTATTGCTTCACTTGAAGTGAGGAACTTTATGAGCAGGTGACGGGTGGAAATAATAACTTGAAACTGATTTAAGGACGGCCAACCGAGGATGTTATATACAGAACAACAATCTATAACCAAATACTGAACCTCCAAACTAGTAAGAGTTGGTGCTTCCCCCAGCGTAGTGCGAAGGTTGATGGTACCCTTCACCTAAACATGATTACCGAGGAATCCTACCAAAGTGCCTGGATAGGAAATAAGCTCAGAGGTATGGAAACCGAGCTTCATGAAAGTACTGAGAAGTAGAATATCAGCTGAACTCCCCTGGTCAACCAGAAATTTCTTGACCTTAAAATTGGCAATAAAACAACTAATCAACATAGAATCATTGTGGTCATGATCAATCACAATATAATCTTCATCTGTAAAAGATATGACACGATCCGGTTTATGCTGCTTAACAGATGTAGTATGAACTTCATGGTGGATTCTTGGGACAGCCCGCTGATGCCTCTTTCGAGAAGCTCGGGATAGACCACCCCCAGCAAAACCACTTGAAATCGTATTGATTACCCTTGTCGTACCAGGCCTGGAGTCTTGATGGGGAAAAGTGTGACATAGAGACCAACTTCTTAGTCGAGTAGTTCCTCAGTTTGACCTATATGTTCTAAAGGATCCCCAATGAGAATGTCATTTATGGAGGGGTTGGGACAACTGCTCGAAAACCATGAAAATGTCATTTATGGCGCAAATCTTCAATCAAGGTTACAGGAAAGAAGCGGCATTTTAGTTCCTTACACGAGCCGCTAAACAATATAAGCGAGTTGAAATTTTTAATATGTTCCCGGGGATCCATAGAACCATCGTACTGGTCCAGCTGAGGTAATTTAAAATTCCAAGGAATGTTATACTACATGATACGATATGAGAAAGGATGAAAGTCACTAATCTCCAATTCCGCTAGCTACTTAACAAGTGGAGCTGCCATTCGGACATGTTCCCGGCTATCTTGGGACGATTATGGAGTTGAAACTCGGACCTATTCCTGGGGATCCTAGGGCTGCGGTTGAGGTAGTGGAGCATTGGATATTGGTCAAGATTTAGCCGTAGATTTTTTTTGCTGGCGTTGATGTTTGAAATCATTTAATTCGGCCCGGTTTTCCAAACGCTCATGCTCTAGTGCTTCAATTATGTTCAAAAGTAGCTGAAGGGTATCATCAGGACATGAGGGCACCACAAGTTGTGGGTTGGCATGCGAGCAAGATGGACCGCCTTAGGCAGGGTGAGTAACCATAACAGAACCTGAGGCACGGGCTGGAAAAAATGGCATCCCAACGGGTTGGTCACCCACAATGGCATCTGGTGAATTATGGTGCTCCATGACAGGATATCGTTCAATCGAGCTAAATATCGTAGAAAAAAGACAAGTTCCCACACAAGGCACCAAATGTTGTTTGAGTTCAGAAATGTCCTGACAGAGCACGAAGCCGATATTCCGGGTTCTTATTAGGGTCGGTTACAAGCACCTGCAAAGTAAAAAGAGCAAAAGGGCTTGGATTGTTTGTTCCGGGCTCCGATGGCAAAGTCAGTTCGGTTTGAGTGAGGGTAGCAAAGTTGTAAAGAAAAAGTGATACAACCTTTTATTACCTGAATGATCGGCGTATTTATAGGACTAAAGGATGTAACTTGTTGAGAGGGAATGACACATGGCAAGACAAATCTCCCGAGTTAGATATGTCAATCTATCATCCTGGGTTGTACCAACCTAGCATATACTGGGCCTAGATGGGCCTAATAAGGC
>JASKGM010009044.1:16938-27045 GCA_034509205.1 Ceratonia siliqua | reverse complement strand
CTTCGTCCACTTCTGTCATGATTGTTCATGCTTCTTATTATTTTATACAACGAAGCAAAGTTCCATCGTAACCTCTTTTGTATTAGACTTCTCTACTAAAAAAGAAACCCACTTCCAATCATCTGATTATCTTTTTATCATTTTCTTCCACACCTTCAGGGTATTATTGAGACTGGATGTACTGTTTAATGTCTTTGAACCACGACTACAAATCACTTTCTTCAATATTTAAGCAATATGCTTGTCTCTGGTTTCAACGTTAATGGTTAAGACTTTACCCCCTTGGTCTAGATTAGTCATGACTGCCAGAGTTGATAGAGCATCTACAAATTGATTATTATCCCTATTCAAGTGTGTGAATGAAACCTCTTCAAAATCCTCAATCAATTGGGATAGTTGTTGTTGATACAATACTAACTTTGGGTCCCATGTTTGCCATTCTCCCTTAACTTGATAAATGATGAAAGCTGAATCACCATATACTTCCAACCTTTTTACATTCATTGACAACGCTTCTCACAACCCATTAAAACATGCCTCGTATTTTGACACATTAGTTGTGCATTCAAAATCTAATTTTATTGCAACTAGAAACTACTTTCCTTCAGGCAAAATGATAATAGCTCCAAAGCCGTTTCCATGTATATTCACAACCTCGTTAAAATACATCATCCAATTTTCTTTCTCCTCTACTTCTTTAGTTGCCAGTGGAATTTGAAATATATCAACTGGTGCTTTTCTATTGAATTTTATGCCAGATGGAATGTGATGGTACTCCCTTTTATCGCTTTCAAAGTGACGTATTTGATGTCATAACCTAATAATATTTCCTACCATTTGCAAAACCTCCCTAATAAATGGGGTTTTTTGAAGACATATTTCAATGGATCCATTCTAGAAATGAGACAGACTGTGTAGTAGGCCATGTATTGGTGAAGTCTCTTAGCTGTGCAAACAAGGGCACAACAAGTTCTTTCAATATAAGCATAGTAACTTTCACATTCATTAAACTTCTTACTCAAATAATAAATTACTCTTTCCTTCCTACTTCTTTCCTTAGGATGACCAAGCAGTGCTCCCATGGCTTCTAGTATGATTGATAGATACAATAGGAAGGGTTTGCCTTGAGTAGATGGCACCAAATTAGGAGGATTCTACAAAATAAACTTCATTTTATCGAAGGCTTCTTAACAATCTTCATTCCATTCTCTGGGATTGCTCTTTCTTACTAGCTTAAATATTGGTTCATAAGTGCGAGTCAGATCGGCAATGAATCTGGCAATGTAGTTAGGTCTTCCAAAAAAAGCTTATTTCTTCTTTTTTAGACCGCAGGGGAGGCATATTTTGAATGGTCTTAACTTTGTCGAGATCGATTTTAGTCTTCTTATGGCTCACAATGAATCCTAGCAACTTTCTAAAAGGCACCCCAAATATGCATTTGTTTGGGTTCAATCGAAGCTTATACTTTCTTAGCATTTCAAATAGCTTCCTCAAAATTGACACTTGACTTTCTTCCTCACTGGATTTTGCCACAATATCATCCACATACACCTCAATCTCTTTATGCATGAGATCATGAAATAAGGCCACCATTGCTCTCTGATAAGTAGCTCTAACATTCTTGAGACCAAAAGGCATTACTCTATAACAATATGTTCCTCAATGTGTAACGAATGTGGTATTTTATTTGTCCGCCTCACTCATAGGAATCTAATTATAACCTGAATACACGTCCATGAATGAATATCTATGGTTCCCTACTATGTTATGCACCAACATATCACTGTGGGGTAAGAGGAAATCTTCCTTAGGGCTTGCATCATTTAGCTTATGGTAATCCATGCATATTCTTATCTTTCTAGCCTTCTTAGGGATGGGTATTATATTACCCATTCGAGGAATTGAGCTACCTCGACAAACCCAACTTCTATTTACTTCATTACCTCTTCTTTGATTTTTAGAGACAATTCTGGACTCATTCGTCGCAATTTCTACACTTGTTGGAATATAGTTCAGGTGTAAAGGAACTTTGTGAGATGCAATTTGTGGGTCAAGACCCAACATATCTTGGTAGAACCAAGCGAATACATCTATAAATTCTTTAAGAAGTGCAATCATCTTTTTTCTTTCTGGGTTGTTTATAATCTTGATCTCTTTTTATTTTCTTTTATTCCCAAATGTATCTTTTCTATTTCCTTATTGCAGGGACTTATTCCTTTTTCTGATGACTCAATTATTTTTACAAATATTTCCACTATTTCATTATATGCTTCTTCAAAGTCATAAATATCCATATCCATTACAATATGAGGATCAATTAACAGATGCTGGGAAATCTCATGATGACGAGAAACTTGCCTTAAATGATGGAAAAGAAAGAAAGAAAAGAAAAAACAAATAAGAATACTTTAAAGCGGCGAGAGTGGGACAAAAAGGTGAAATGACACAACATAAAATTATAAATTTTTATTCAAATGGATAAGATAAGGTCCACAGTTTAATAAAAATTTAAATGTCTTTGGACTTTAGCCAAGTGAAACAAGGTCTAAATTAAATATTACTCATCAGTGTAAACATCAAGAATCGGCTCTACATCCCAGTTACTGAGTGATTGGCCCCCTTAATCAAACCTGATAAAACAACCTTGTTCCTCATCTTCTTCCAAAATGTTCACAGTCTGGTCTAGCTAAATTATCTGAGTTGGGACAGGAAATGTCTTGTGAATATGGAGGGTACTTTTGCCGACCTTTTTTCTATTCTTAGGATCATAACTCAACACCTATTTTCCAACATTCTCTATGTTCACAATGGGCAAGTTAATTCGTTGCAACCTTAAGCCCAGTCCTGTACCTTGCTAGTATCTACTTTTAATCATAATTTTTTTCACCACATTTTTTAGCTTGGTAACTTTTCCTTTCTATAGTCCCTTTTCCATAATCTCCAAATTTTAGAAAGAGCTCCCTAACACTTGCTCTGCTACCTCGACACAAGAAATTGAAACTGGCTTAGAAATCAGCATTTCTTCTTCACTCTTAATGATGATGACCTTTCCTTCATCATTAAACTTAATCCTCTGGTGCCACATAGAAGGTATGACCCCAACTACGTGAATCCGTAATCTACCCAGTAACATCGTATACAATGACTCAATATCCATAACTTGGCATACCGCTTGAAAGATACTTGGGCCGATTTCTAAGCTTAAAGTGATGTGTCCCTTTACTTCTCTCCTCAAGCCATCAAAAGCTCTTACTACAAGATCACTTGTCTTCATACCATCAAGGTTAATAGGTAGCTGCAAGAGTGTAGTGTAAGGTAACACATTTAGAGCAAAACCATTATCTACCAAAACATTTGTGACAGTGCAGCCCTCATATTTTAATATGATATGTAAGGCCTATTGTGCCTACTACCTGACATGCTTAATTCCTCCTCTGACAAGGTTATCATTTTAGAAATCCTCACATAATTCACCAAATCACCAAATTTCTCTAAAGTAATGGTGGGAGCAATATAGGCTTGATTTCTTCATGTAAGGCTTTCCAGTGTGCCTTAGAACTAATAATTAAGGACATAAATGATTTAGCACCTCATGTAAGGCTTTCCAGTGTGCCTTAGAATTAATAATTAAGGACATAAATGATTTAGCACCTCATGTAAGAGTTACTTGCACTATTTCATTATCTTAAGGAATTCCTCCTCTTGGTTGATATTATCTTCAGCTATGGTCTTTACCATTTTCTCTTTCCCTTTTTGGTTGTTTGTTATTTCAGGAGTGTAAACTCTCCCACTTCGGGTAATGCCCTAGACATCCACATTACTCATACTATTATTCTCCTCAACCACTTTCTTAAGAGGTTGTTCAACTGGTATCATCGGGTTGTGCATTGTCACTAATGGCGCATATATTCATGGTACAACCTATTGCTTTTATTTGAGAATGGAGCAGTGGTCTTAATTACTAGAGTAGAAGATTGTACTACATTCACGGGCAATTCCTGCTTCAAATTGAAGACCAATGATTTAGGAAGGAAATCTTCTCCATTAATCATGGCGATTTTCAATAAATGGATTTTCTTGGAAAGTTGCACAACCCCTAAAGTTATTAGTTTTTGCAAGATTTCTTGGAATGATTTATAGTGCTCTATATCATGCCCGTACATTTTACCGTCTCATTATAGCACTATTCTTTTCCCACAACCTTCTTGGCCTCCTCTACTTCATATCATGCCATTTTCAAAGCTTTGAAAATTACTCATTTAGGCATCTTTACTTCTAAAACACTCCTTGTTATTTCTTTTCCCTCCAAGACAACACTGACTGAGCCATTTCCCACATAATTAGACAAGGGTGTATTGATATTTGAGCCATCACGGTCAAGCATAATAGCTCCATGTTTAACCAATTTGATGACTTGACTCTAGAAAGCCCTACACTTCTTTATTGTATGGCTATTACCCCAAAATGGTATATACACTATACATTGGGTCATACCAAGCAGGGTATGTTGGTTGAAGTGGATCGACTAGTATTGGACTTATAAGGTAGCCATCAAACAGATTTTAGTATAAGTCATAATTTGACATTTGAAAGATTGGGAATGGCTCATTATTTCTAAACTGCCTATTTTGTGGTTGGTTTAATGGAAGAACTTACTATTGAGGGTTATTTTGTGAAGCTGGGTTAAAGTCAGATTGGCAGATAGATGAATTGTTTTGGTAATAAGGTCGAGAGTTATTAGAGTTTTGATGTGGTTCTTGCACATAACTGACCTCTAACTCTTTCTTTTTCTAAATGAAACTTTTCTTTTGCCTCTATCCTGTGGGTTCACCACTTCCATTTGATATCTTTCCAGCTCACATTAATACTTTGATTATCTCTCTTACTTTAATGAGGTCAAAAAAGTCCTCATAAGGACTTCCTGCCATCAAACCATTGTAGGGAACTCCCTAGTGCCCCTAAGAAATATGAACAAGTCTTAGAACTTGTCATTGGTGGTTGAACATCATAAGCTTATTTTGTCCACCTTTGGGTGTGTTCCTTAATGGTTTCTTTCTCCTTTTGCTGCATAATTTGTAGGTGCTCCCTAGTCAGGGTAATATCAAGGTTAAAATGATCATGCTTGAAAAAAAATCAGCCAAATCTTCCCAAAACCTTGTTCTCTATTTCCAATTCCTTGGCCTTGAGGGTGGAATGACAAGGCTATGTGATCATTAGCATTTATGCCTGGTTAAGTGGTCGTATTCCCTTCATCACCCAGAAAATTGATTACTAATGGTGGTGATGGTATAGTGCTAGCAATCTCTGGCATTGTTGATGTTTATCCGAAGCGGAAAGACCCTTATTACAACTGAACTACCTCTTTACTCTTTATAGTGTTAGCCATTAAGTTCATGAGTTACGACATTTGTTTTTGCAACTGATCCATACGACTCTCCATCTTTTGCATATTCTCAATATTTGATTACTCAATCAACATAGAGCTGGTCCTTGCATATTTTCTTGAGAGATTGGAAACACTTAGCAGGAGCCTTTTTTGCAGATGCAATTATGTGAATTTTTTCTTGTCAAAAAAAGACAAACAGACAACTTTTTAGCTTTAATGTAAATTTTATTATTACCATTATAAGTTTTGTGTCATTTATTGAACCCCTTGGTATTAAAGATTTCATCCTCGCCCATGCTCTTATTGGGAGTTTAATACTCTATAAAGAAGAACATGATTAACAATATCCAAAGGAGCCACACATCACATGGGTATTGTTTGCTTGGAAGATTTTGCATATAAATGAACAAACGAAAGACCCAAATCTCAACCATAAACTGATCATCTAACAGTCAAGCCATAACCAATAAGCATGTCCACCAATGTTTTATTTAAAAGTATAACACTCCACAAAGAAAAAACATGGTCAACAATGTCCCAAGGAGACTTAAATTCATCACATGGGTATTGTTTAATTGTACTTAAATGAGCAAAAAAGTGGGCATAAATTCCATTCATAAATTGATCAATTCCCATAATCAAATGTATTTACCCAAATAATCAATGAGTTATTTACACAGGCCAAAAAACCTAACAAATCAGAAGGGACCTTGGTACTATAATAGCCTCTACTTGAAGAAACTTTGCAATGAATTCTAGTAGTCTACCTTGAACTTCCCTCAGTGCCTCTTGGCAAGCATCCAAGAGTCGCAGGGCCATGTCATAGAGGTAATGGTAATAGTTTCTCCACTCATCCTCCAAATACCCTTTTTCATTTAGATTGGCCATGATTTTTACTGATGGTGGTTCAAGCATGTTGAGAAAAATTTAGTTTATATCAAGAGACCTCTACCCTTATTCTTGCCAGAATTTTTCTCAATAATGTATCAGTTGAACATTCCTTGACTAGTAAGTCATCTACCAACCTTAGTTTCTTCTTCATCCAAAATTCATTATTTTCCAAATTCTTTACTGACTTTCAAGATTTTTTCAATATCCTGAAGCCAGAGCTCCCTAGACTACTGCAACTATTCTCTTGTTCATCATCATTAGCTTGCATTGCCCTTTCAAGCTACTTTACTTGTTCTAATCTTCTATTCTTTTAGGCCATGTCTAGCTTCTCTGTCTCAACCATTACCAAGCTAGCTTCCAAAGTTCTCAACCTGACTTCTAATCTTTGTTGTCCATTTGTGGTAGTAGGTAACTTTTGCTAAATCGGGATAATTTTTTGTCATTTGTTCATCCATTCATAGTACTCATCGATTGTTGATGCAATTCGTTTTCCCAGGTCTTGCCTTCCTAAAATCATCTTGTCATCCTAAGCCCTCTCAACTTCTTAGGTTAAACCTCATTTCCTTCTTAGTGATAGTAGAAATGGAACCCATCTATTGATTTCTAAGATGGTATCCCTTAAAGAAGGGAAGTTACCACAACTGTAAAGCACTTCATCATGGTTCCACCATGGTAATTTCCATAGAACTTGATCCATCCTTACCTCAGCTAAACCCACTCTGAGATATTCCAACTCTCAATCTTTATCACAGCAAAGAATTTAAATGGTTCCAATTTTGGCGTTCTAGAATATTGTAATTTCCCAAAGAGATGTGTAGCCATCCAGACATACAGCATCGATAAACAACATTTAATTTTCCCTCCTTGATTCTCATGGGAAAAGTTAAGAGTAAGGAAAGTCTCTACCAAAATAGCAGGTCTTGGGTTGACACCATAGTGTTTTACCGCATAATAGACATTTACGGCATCCCGATCCACAAAGTCAACCACTAAGGGGAAATGAACTAGTATATATATAATTAATGTTAGAATTTCGACAAATAAGGCCTATGCCTACCATTGGCTAATTCTTCTATGTATTTCTCTAAATATACCCAAGATAGTTCTTCTATTTGCCTTTGCTTAACTATTTTTGCCTAAATCTCAAAAGTACTCTTATTTAATAAACCTACTATGACTTGTTGGAAACACTATGTCTTAGGTAAGCAAACACCTTGGCATGTCTCAGTATAGGCAGATCAACCATTGTCCCATACTCTTCTATAGTCGGCGTAAGATGAGTATCAGGAAACGTAAAGCATATATGCGAATTATCCCAAAATGACTGTAAAGCTTTAATAGTTGAACACTGAACTGGTATGTGAATTAATTTTCAAAATTATCTTATGCCTTATCCCCACTAATTCTCTGACCATCCTTGGTAACGAAACTTCTAAAATCTTCAATCTATCTAATAATGCCATTTGTACAGCTACATTGGTCTTCTTCCTTAACTAATTAGTGCATGAGTCCATCTTTCATGCCATTTTTTATTTTCAACTATTTAAGGACCTTGACAGAAAGCCCTATAATGGTAATAAAAAATTATGAAATTGCCGTGTTAAGAACAATAAATAGATAAAGTCATGCAGAAAATTTCTCTCTATTTTTATACAACATGTAATGCAGTACGAAAAAGAGAAAAAGGAGATAAATGAGTGAAAGAGTTAAAGATAGAGAATGAGAAAGAGTGAGGGAGGTGGGAGAGCACGCTCTTCGTTGCTCTATTTAGGATAATCCTTAGGTAGAATATTAATGGTCAAGCCTTAACTAACATGGTAGTTTCTAGGGTCAATCTAATAGTGTGATGGTTTCAAGGTAGGTTCTATGATCCTAGCAAAATGGCTTTTAGAACAGACTATTCCCACTAAAATAGTGAGGATCTCAACTTCCCAGTATAACCACATGGGTAGACAAAGCCTCCGTGTGCAACCAACTGGATGATTGAGTTAACAATCTAAGCTGAGGTTTTTATTAATACCTAGGAGAATAAGTCCCACTAGGCATCATTATGCCGCCTCCATTTCTAAACTAAGCTTCTCATAAACCCAAGAATAAGGCATAAATGTGTGTGCAAGGATTATGTATAGTGCATAGTGTGTGTGAAAAGCATAGGAACATTGGTCCTAATGATTACCCAAAAAATGAACCCAAAACAAACAAAAGAAGGCAATTATTTGTCATCTATCCTAGGGTTTGAACAATTCATGCCATATGAAAATCAATTAAACAAACATACCTAAAACTATAGTAAAGCAGTTAAAGAAGTTATTTACAACATGCTAAAGCAAATAAACAACAATTAAAAACAACAAAGCGGGATAGGGTAATCAAATTACACATAAAGCATAAACAACCAATTAAGGGCTTGACTCTCCAACTAGTCCCCAGTGGAGTCGTCAAACTATCACAACGTCATGATTGGATAAGGCGATAAGGGAAAATGAAGAAAAAATGAGTCATCACCAATTAACTTAATAGGATAATTGGAATCCTAAAGAAATATGTACTAGCCCTTGGAACTAGAGGAAAGGTTCAAGAGTCTAATTACACATGGGAAATGTGTTAGGCACCTCACAATGTTCACCTTAAAGATGATTACCCTAGATCATTTATGCTTAATTTTAATTAATTTAATGACCCACTTTTATTAATACAATGAAAAAAGATAAATGTTGGAAGAACTAGATATGTCTTACTAAGTAAGTGCCTACATACCCCACAAGAGATCAAGATCCATGTAATTTGAGAATAATCGAAGAATTTGATTAGGTGGGATGTGTGATCCCTCCCCTAGAGTAAATTTTAGACAATGTGAGAGAATAGATCTCCACTCATAATCCGAGAAAGCAAGTTAGTATGAGAGTATAAAACTCTACTTACGGCCTAAGAAAATAAGATAGTGTGAGAGTATAAAACTCTATTCACAATCCTAAAATAATAATGTAGGAGAAGCAACCTCTACTCACAACCTAAGGAAGTAAAATAGTTTGGGAGAATTGATCTGCACTCACAATCTAAGGAAATAAGACTCTGTGGGAGAATAGACCTCCACTCATAGCCTATGGAATTTGAAATGGTCCTTGAAATCACTTTTGAAAGAATGGGACAAAATGGTCCCTGAAATTATTTGAGGAAAATTTGTGTTCTTTGTTAGGACCATTAAGGCCTATGTATCCAAGTAGACTCGAATTTCAAAGTTTATCTTTGGAACCCAAATTAATTTAAGGATGGACTATTGGAGTCCTATAATGTTCTTTTACATGTTTAGTTGATAATAAATTTTCACTTAAGGTCTAAAGTGACAATTCCAAAATTAAAATTGAAAGGTATGAAATTAAAAACTTGCAGATAGTGTATGTCTCTAGAAGAAATAACAAAATAAAATGAACAATAAAAAAAAATAATACAATCCACACACCATTAAACATATCGTTTAGAGATTGAGAGATAAAACCCGTTTGTATATTCCCATAATGCCCATAGCCTCTCATAAACCTCTTAGGCCATTTACAAATTCAATAACACCCAATACTCCTGCTATCCTGAAATTCCTACTATGCTCGGATCCAAATTGAATTTCTTCACCAAGGAATTATCCGAAAATTGTTCAAAAAATCCTTGAATCACCAATGATGTCTTTCAATCATTCATAAGCTCATCTGATCTTTCGATTCCCTAAGACTCATCTCCTCGGCGCCTTCTTATAACCAAACAAAGAATCAAATCCCTAAATCCAATCCCTCACTCTATGGCATTAGAGATGGAGCGAAGAAGGCAAGTGGACCTAG
>JASKGM010009027.1:0-39542 GCA_034509205.1 Ceratonia siliqua | reverse complement strand
ATTTATTTGTAACTTAAAAAATTTTAAAAAAATATAAAAATGTCTTAAAAAATTTTAATAAAAATACATCATATAAATATATAATTAATTTTATAAAATAAAAATTATTAAAAAAAATATTAAACAAAATTTTAAAAAAAATTTTAAATTCCCCTGCAGTCACAAAAGTGTGGCTGTAGGGGAGTGGAAATATAACATCTCCAAAGAGGGAACCGTTGGTGAGACAAGAAGAGACTGTTCAGACAGTACTTTAACCGTTCGAATGGTCCCAAGCTTCTTTTTTTTTCATTCATTAACTAAAGATTTTGATGACAAATATTAAAAAAAAATTACCTAAATTTCTTTATACTTTTTAATATGTTTGATCAAATGTCACTTTATTCTTGATAGTTTTCTATGGCGTTGTTATGAAATTAGTAGTTAAGATAGCAATGAGACACTATTATAAACTATTATAGTTAGGGGTGGAGTTAGATGAGTTGGGTTGGATCCTCATTAGTTAGGGTATTAATGATTTAATTAATCATTTATGACCTATTATATTTTTAAATGGTTATTTATATGATTCATGACCCATTTATTAGGGTTAAGCTTAGACCTAATTAGGGGTGTTAATTAGGTCCAACATGATCTGTTAAGAGTTAACAAAGCTGGGTCAAAAAAGTTATTTTTTTAAACGGGTTTCTAAAATTTTACTTGAGCTTAATCTTATAGGGTTACAAGGCTAAACTGACTTTAACAAGTCAGCACATGAAAAAATTATAAAAAAAAAAATTAAATTTCATAACAAAACAAAATCAAACATAAACTATCAATTAATCAATCATCTTATTAATTATGTAAAATTTTCATATACAATAAAATATCATCAATCCATCATAAACTTAATATTCACAAAAACAATAGCGTGGAATTAAAATCAAAATGATTAATCAATTATCCTCAATAACTATATTTGAATCTTACTTAAATAAATTTAATACAATTATTGAATTGTCATATTCTTTTTCATCTACGAAACATAAAAACTTAAAAAATAAAAATTAAAAAAAAAAGTCTCAACCCAATTTCTCAATGACTAACTCTTAACAGGTCCACCCTTAAATAAGTTGGATTAAAAGCAATTGGCTCATTGTAGTCAACCCTTAAATAAGTTGGATTAAAAGCAATTGGCTCATTGTAGTTTTAATTGACACCCTTATACCTAACCCTTCCATTTAACTATATGTAAACTAGGTTTTATATTGAAAAAGTTCATTTTTGTATTTATAAGATACTCTCATAAAATTCATTCATATTTTAACAACTCTTGGACCTTGTGTCGTATATAGTTTTAAGTCCAAGTTCAAAAAGTACAATCATGCCAAGTGACGTCATGTCCCAATTTCAGACATTGGTGGATGTACATATATGAAGTGGGGTGGAATTTTTTAAATATGTTATATATATATAATTTAATTGTAAGTAAAGATAATATGGAAGTGACGCGACTTTAAAATTTGAACTAATAGTATTCAAACAAGTCTCCAATTAGCTCACTTATTTTAATTTTTTTTACAAGTTTACTTATTTTATTAAATCATTATTGTATTGAATTGAAATTATGTAAGTTCATCTAGTTCCAATAATCTGAATAAAAAAGAAATTAAAAAAAAGAAATGTGAATGAAGAGAAGTGCACTCCAAGTAAATAAGCATAAAAAATGAAACTTAAAAAAAAGAAAGAACAAGACAGGCATGAATTAACAAAGTAAAAAAGTAACTGAACCTAAGTGAAAGAGACAATAACACTCTAAACAAGAGGTGGTGTGAAAGAATCTCTACCCGAAAAAACTTTTGTAGAATAACGTTGTTGCAACAACTTTAGACTGAATGTATTTTTTATCATGAAAATTTTGTCAATTTTTGAGTATTATATTTTTTTTATGTCTATACTATTTATATTTTTCTTTTATTAATGAAGGTTTTTCCATTTATCAGTCTCCCACTCTCAATTTTTTAGTCTTCAAGCATTACGGTGAAATTCATTAATATAGAATTCAAATTTACTACAATTGCTTGAAAATTAGGCAGAGCCATGCAATATGCTACTGATTGTAAGAAAAACATTCCAATGTATTCAAATATGCTTCTAGGATTACCTTGCCGATCCAAACGGCAAGATAAGATAGTAGCAGCAGCTGCTAGGCTTAATCTGAAATCTAAAAATATAAAAGATAGAGGGTTGAGTACTCTACACGACTTAGCGAGTGAAAAGATACCTAGGAGAAACTACGAAATCACACAAAAATATGGAAAATACATAATATAGTATTGATAAGAAAATATAAGGCTTAGTTCAAAAACCATACTTTAATATTTCAAAATAGAAATAACGCATAAGTCAATTTAAACCATGAGTAAACAAAACAAGAATGACATAGGATATAACCTTGTCAAACCGGAACATGCTTTTCAGGCACAGGAACCTATCTGTCCTGACCATTTGCACAATATGCAATGATGCAAATATATATGTTTCGTGTATCACATAGTACATGTAATTCACTCGTGTTCAAATGTCTCATGCATGACAGGCGCTAGTACTAAACTTCAAGAGTTCACTTGACAAAATAGGCTAACAAGCACCAAAGAACTTGTCAGCTGGCGAAACATGCAATTTAAGGTTAACCCTTGGGTCCCTATCACTCATGGGCTCTAGGAGTGATATTCAAATCTTTCAGTAAATATAATCTTTCAATAAATAAAATATTTTAGTAAACAAAATCCTTTAGAGTTTAACTTTCAAAATAATTTTTCACAGAGAGGCTATAAAATTGACCATTGGGTTAGCTTTCACAAACTTTGGAGTTTTTTACAAAACAGTTTACCAAAAAGCTATATAATAAATTGTTGGTTTCACATCTTATAGGCTACAGAGTTTCTCGTAAACATGACTTTTTGCACATACAGTTTCCACAACGGAATTTCTAGATCATCTATCGGTCTTATTAGAATACAACCTTTTGGGAAGGTTTCTAAGTTAATTCACAGAGATTGTATAACATATCAAAAATCATTTTCAAGACTTGGTCCATAAAACACATGTACTGACAATACATATAACATACATAAGACGCTCCCTAGCACTACCAGACACAGTCCCACTCACCAGGCATATTAGAGCACTACCAGACATAGTCCCACTCACCAGGCATATTAGAGCACTACAGCGATACAATCCAGAGTTTTTTGAATCGTCCTACAACACTCCCATACTGAAAGAGTATAGTTGGTTTATCCAAAAGTAAGGTTAGAGTCCTAAATATCCTATCCCGAAATTACTTTCTAGACTTTCGGGTACATATCGTAATTTGAATCTAGCGTTTTTCAAATTGTCCTACAGTTCTCCCAGAGCAAAGAGTGTTTGGGGTCAATTCCTTAGGTCTCTACCTAACAATGGCTCTACTCGTTTACCAATAAGGTGTTTTACAAATCATGAGCATATCCTTTCAAAACTCAAAACTTAAGTTAATTTATAGATGTTCACAGGTTATACAGGTATACTTTAAACAGATGACAATTTCCATAAAGTAGCACAACATTGGAGATATTTTCAAAGTCAGATAAGTATGCGAAGGCTAATAGATACATATCATATAGTAAGATGTTCCCTAGCACAACTAGACATAGTCCCACTCATAGGTTTGGCGTGCATACAACCACGACACAATACAAAGTTTTCAAATCATCCTACAGTGGTCCTAGACTGCAACAGTATATTTGAATAATCCATTAGTACAACTAAAACCCCAAAAGTCTTATTCCAAAACTCCTCAGAATTATGGGCATATACCATAACCTTTAGGAAATAGAACAGAACAAACATACCTCAAATGCATATTATAGGAAGGCTAACCTACCTTCGAAAGTCTCTCAAACTCAATCCTGATATTAATTGCCCAATTACCATATCCCACTCCATTTACAAACACCTGAGAACCAGAAGAGACACATTTCATGATAAGCTTGACTTATTTCGTATCAAAACCCAATTTAATCATAATGGCTTCCAAGAATCTTCACTTCACCTGATCATACGCCTTTTTAATATATAGCTTAACAACCATATAGCCATCTCTCCCTAAGCGCCTGCTCTTTAGAGCATGAAGAAGCTCGTATGCAATCACACATTGTATGTTATTTGGCGATTAGGCACAAAGGCACTCTAGTAAGATGAAATGATGGTAGGCAATAAAACATTCAATATGTTAACTAAAACTTTTGCAATAATTTTATATAGGACAATACATAAGTTGATGGTCTAGTAAAGCTCCATGGCATGCTATTCTCTATAATCAATGATAGGGACCCTTTATTCCTCAATAACTTCTAGCAAGAATTCTACCATGGGCTAAATATTGGTATAATACGATCATTCGTCCATTGAGATATGACCTTTCCAAGTTTTGTATGGGAGACCACCTCCAACTCTTCCACACTATTATGTAGGGCAGTCACCGATAAATGAAGTGGATAAGGGACTTGCTAATCGGGATGAATTGTTATCTATACTTAAACATAATCTTCAAGCTGCCCAAAATCGCATGAAACAAATTGTAGATAAGCAGTGTCAAGACATGGACTATTAGTAAGGTGATCAAGTCCATTTAAAACTACACCATTATCAGAAACATTATGTTTTCAGGAGGGCTCACCAGAAATTAGCAAGCAAATATTATGGGCCTTATCTCATTGATAACAAAATAAGACCTGTTGCATATAAACTGCAACTGCCTCTAGGATCCACCATTCATCCCATTTTTCATGCATCTATGCTTAATATGAGATTGGGTGATGATGCCTTGATCAGTTCTGAACTGCCACCATTTAATTAGGAAGAGGAGATTATCTTAGAGTCCGAAGAAGTTTTGGACACGAGGTGGGTTAAAAGAGGTGATTCATCGAAGAGCATCTTATTTAGTGGAAGAACTTACCAACAGAGGAGGTAACCTGCGAGCAAGCCAAAGTCGTCCACTAACAGTTTCCTCGGCTCCTCATACAGGAAAAGCAACCACTTGTAAGGAGGAGGGATGATAGGATACGACGATCCTATCGAGCTCGTAAGGCGAAGACTCCATCTGTAGGGTAATCATGTAGGGGCATGTAGAGGGAACATGCAATGCTTAGTTTACATATGTAGAGTCTTCTGTCCTACGTGGCATGTATAGTCTGTAGTGAAGAAGTAGTGGAAAACATGTATCTGTCAGTTTACAATATCGTGGAGTTGAGTGTAGTTTCATTCTGTTGTGGTCTCATCAGTTATGTATGAGGGAGTTATTGTTTAGGAGATATTTATATTCATCAACTAGGAATATAGAATGTGTGAATTATCTTGTAGATTGTATTTGTGGTTTAACTCTCACCTGAAGAGAGTAGTTATTGTCACAACGTGATAGTCGATGAAAAATGTACCGTCATGACCTTAAGGCGACAAAAGAAAAAGAAAACACAGAGATTAAAAAAAATAGAGTCGCTACCAATTAATTAGGAGGATAATTGGGATCATTTAAAAAACAAATACTAGCCCTTAGAACTAGAGGATAAGTTCGGGAGTCTAATTACGTGTGTGGAAGGTGTTAGGCACCCCACAACGTCCACCTCTAAAGATGATTACCTTAAATTGTTTGTTCTTTAATTTACTTTAATTTTAATTACCCATTTGTTGTTAATATAGCGAAATGATGAAAAGATGAAGGAACCAGACCTGTCTTACTGTGTAAGTACCTACATACCCTTAAGGGGATAAAGGTTCATGTAGTTCGAGTTAATTTGATTATAATTTGCTTAGGAAGGATATATGATCTCTTCCAAAAGCAGTTTCAGATGATGTGAGAGAATAACTCTTCACACGAAATTTTAGGAAGAAATAAGTTAATATGAAAAAATGAATTTTCACATATCTTTTAACAAAATGAGAGAATAATTCTCTACATAATGTTTAACAGAGAATGTGACAATATAAGAAAATGAATTTTCACATAAATCTCAACAAAATGAGAGAACAACTCTTTACATAATGTTCGAAATAAGATGAAACAATATGGGAAATGAAATTCCACATAAAGCTCAACATTATGGGAGAACAATTCTCCACATAATGTTGAAAAGAAGTTGGGGATTTTGTATTTTGTGTCAAAATTTAATTTTCGAAAGATTTGGAGTGAAATTTGCTATTTTCACAATGTTTGGGGTCAAAACAAAATTTCTAAAATATTGGGTCCCAAATGCCATGTCTAAAAGTATAGAGGTCAAACCAGAATTCTAGAAACTATTGGGACCAAAATGAAAATTTTGAAAGCATTGGGGCCAAAATGAAATTACTGAAAGTATTGGGGCCAAAATAACATTATTAAAAGTATTGGAGACAAAATAAAATTACTAAAAGTATTGAGATCAAAATAAAATTAAAAAAAACAGCAAGTAGAATCTATTTTTAAAATAACAAATAAAATAAGATAACAACTAAAATATAACTTAAATAACAAATATAATTATAACAACCAAAAACAATAAAACAAAAATAAACAAAACAAAACCAGAAATAATAAGTAAAAAACAAATTAAAAAGCAAAATCAAAAATAGCAAAAGCAGACAAAAATAAAAAAACAATTAACAAATAACAAAAACATATTAAAAGTAAAAAGCAAAGAACAAAAATAGAAAAACATATTAAAAAAAACAACATTAACTAAAATAATAAAAAATATTTAAAACAAAATTAACATAGTCATATTTGAAACAAGTAAATACCCCTATGCTCATGAATTCCTCCAAAAGAATCTTGAACCCAAGAAATTTACATATCATTATTCTCACAAAAAAATATAAATAAAAAAGAGTTGGAAGGAAAAGAAATCTACCAATGATAAAATATGGTTACCTCTATGATGATTATGAGAACCAACTCCCTCTCTCCCTTGCTCTAGAATGAAAAGAAAATAAATAAAATAAAATAAAAAAATAGAAATAATAGTGAGGGGAAGAAGATGAAAAAAAAGAAGAAACAGAGAAAAAGAAGAAAGAGAAAAAAAAAAGTCTGGACGTGAGAGATGATGGAGTTTGTGGATATATGAGAAAAAAAAAAGAATGGGTGAGTTTGTGGAGTGATGGAGATAAGAAAAAAAAAAGGGAATGTGTGAGTTTGTGGAGTGATGGAGATGAGAAAAAAAAAAGAGAATGAGCGAGTTTGAAGGAGAGGTGGCGTGAGGTGTGGGAAAAAAGGAAATGGGGAAGAGAGAAGAAAAGGAGTGGGTGAGAAGTGGGTGGGACGGCCAAGTCAAAAAAGAAGAAAGGGAATGTCATATTTTGTTTATAAAGAACAAGTAAAAAAAAAATACATATTTTGTTCAGGAGCACATTAGAATGGCAAGGGACGCACTGCTTGAGGCCGTGGGGAATCATGAACAAAAGAAACAAAAAAAAATTAGGAATTTAGTATGGAATAACTCATTATACTAAATGGATTTGAAATTGGTATGAAAGATTGATGTACATGGTAAATTTTGGAAATTTAGTATGGAATATTTCCATAATACTAAATAACCTTTAGAACTTGTACGGAAAAATTGACGTACACAGTGAAGTTTAAGAATTTAGTGTGAAATATTTTTGTCATACTAAATAACCTGAAAATTGGTACAAAAGAATTGACGTATGTGGTGAAATTTGAGAATTTAGTATGAAATATTTCCATCATACTAAATAACCCAGAAACTAGTACAGAAGAATTGGTGTATGTAGTAAATTTTTGGAATTGAGCATGGAATATTTCTATCATGCTAAATAACCCAAAAACTGGTACGGAAGAATTGGCGTACGCAGTGAATTTCAAAAATTTAGAATGGAATATTTCCATCATGCTAAATAACCCAGAAACTAGTACGAAAGAATTAGCGTACGTAGTAAATTTTGGGAATTTAGTATGGAATATTTTCATCATACTAAATAACCTAAAAATTGGTACAGAAGAATTGTCGTACACAGTGAAATTTGAGAATTTAGTATGGAATATTTTCATCATACTAAATAACCCTTGGCATATGCAGTAAATTTTAGGAATTTAACAAAGAATATTTTCATCATGCTAAATAACACAGAAACTAGTACGGAAGAATTGGTGTACGCAGTGAATTTTAGCATGGAATATTTCCATCATGCTAAATGATCCAGAAACTAGTATGAAAGAATTAGTTACAAAGTGAATTTTAGGAATTTAGTATGGAATATTTTCATCATGCTAAATAACCCAGAAACTGAGAATTGGCATACGCAGTGAAATTTGAGATTTTAGTATGGAATATTTCTATCATACTAAATAACCTTGAAAGTGGTACGGAAGAATTGACGTACACAGTGAAATTTGAGAATTTAGTATGAAATATTTTCATCATACTAAATAACTCAGAAACTAGTACGAAAGAATTGGTGAACAGTGACTTTTAGGAATTTAGCATGGAATATTTCCATCATGCTAAATAACTTGGAAATTAGCATGGAAAAAATTGACGTAAGCAGTGAATTTTAGGAACAAGGCAAGGGGATAGAAACCATGCATCTGATTTTGAAACAAAGCAAGGGATGTAACTTTACCACATGTGATTTTTGAAATAGGGCACGAGATGTAACTTCAATGCCGAATGATTTTTAAATAAAGCACGGGATGTAACCCCAATGCATGTGTTTTTTTGAAATAGGGCACGTGATGTAACCTTAATGCCAGTTAATTTTAAAAACAAGGCACGGGGTGTAACCTCAATGTCAGTGATTCAAATAAGGCATAGGATGTAACCTTAATGCCAGTGATTTTTTGAAATAGGGCATGGGATATAACCTCAATGCCAATTGATTTTGAAAACAAGGCATAGGGCGTAACCTCAATTCCAGTGATTTTCAAATAAGGCATGGGATGTAACCTCAATGCCAATTATTTTCGAACAAAGCAAGTATTTTAAAAATGTACCTTGCGCTTCCAAGGAAGACTTAACCAAACCGTTCTTTCTCTCAGGAATTAGTTCCTTATTTTTCTTTAAACTGCCTGTCTAGTTGGATCACAGGAATTACCTTTTCCTAATGACCTATTTTTTTTTTCCAAAAAAGCCTTGAACCTAGGTCTTTCATAAAACCTTGATACCAGTTTAGACCATATCAAATAACTTGCCCCTATTTTAATAAGACGGAAAAATGTAAAGACAATGAAAATTTTGCCCTAGTTTCAATTTCTCATTGTTTCAATCTCAAACTTTTGCTTGAATGTCCGAGCTCTTTGGTTATAGACCCTCTTCAATTTGATGCCTTAACTTTTGCCTAAGCCCCCCTTTCGGGTTTTCAACTCAGCGGGCTTCTCTAATTTTTGCCTAAGCTGCCTTTTCGGGTTTTTAACTTAGCAGGCATTTCTCTGTTCTTTTTTTTTTTGTATTAAGTGAATCATTCTTTTCAAAAATAAACATCGAGTCTTAACCTTGTAAATAGCTTGATATTGATTCAGACCAAGTCAAGTAGATTGTTCCTAATTCTTGTAATGCAAAGCTAATTAACAATGAAACACTAGAGAGTGATGTTCAATCCAACCTTTATTAATCCACTTAAATCTTATCTAATAAATATATTGATGAAGAAGTCTATTAGGTGAGTAAACCTCTTTTAATGATGTAAGTATGTTGAAAAGAGAAAGGGATCGTAAAGCCCTTGTTCAAATGATAAAAGGCCAAAACTTAGAGACAATGCAATATTGCCCTGGTTTAATTATTGAAAAGGAAGTTTATTAGGTGAATAAACATCCTTTATCGAGACGAACGATAGAAGAGGAAGGGGTCATATGACCCTTGAAGTCTATTATATGAAACAAAACTTCCTGCATTAGAAGTAAAAGGCAGAAAAGCCAAAGAAAGAGGCAACAAGATTTTTCCCCAATTGATTTCTTCAACTTCCGCAAACACTGATTCTCATATTGCAACCGATATGTATTATGTGTCCTTTAATAGAAGCATATTGTTGATGACATGATATACAATAGGAAAGTTGCCCCAGTTGCAACTTCTCGCATTAATACTTTGATCTCAAATTTTTGCTTGATTACCCGATTTGCTTTTAGTATGGGTTATTTTCAAACTAAGCCCTAACTTTTGCCTGAGCCGCCCTTTTGGGTTTTCGACTTAGCGGATATTTCTTTTTTTTTTCTTTGATCCTTTTTGACTAAATTAGGAACCACTAGCCTAGCTTTTGCATATTCTCATTTTTTTGCTCGAAATCATGATTCTGAGCTTTTTTTTTTAATACCAAATTTATAATTTTCATTTTCCACATTATGAGGACTTATCACTTTTCTAATGACTCAAATAGTTTTTCAATTTTTCATTATGTTCTTTCTCGAAGGCATAAATGTTCATATCTATTTCAACATGAAAATCAATGAGCGGACATTGTAAAATCTTCAGATTGTAAGAAAAACTGAAAGAATGACTTCCTTAAATGAAGGAATTCTTATAACAAACAAGAGTATTTAAATCCAAAACAAAGAACTGAACAAAATATTGAATTGCAATTTTTTATTCAAAGGATAAGATAGGGTCCATATTTAAAAAATCAAATGGCTTTGGACTTCAGCCAGATGAGTCAAGACTAGAATTAAACAACACTAAAAAGTGTAAACACTGTGAATCACTTTGCATCATAGCAATCGAGAAGCTGGCCTCCTTGATCCAGCCTGATTCGATGATCTCACTTCTCATCATCCCCCGTGATGGGACTGACAGAACCATCTCCTCCATGGCAAAGGGTTGGTATTAAAACTTAGGCCATTTTGATCTAGTGTGATGGCACAATGCTTAAGTAGGTTCATAACTTGTTTCTTAAATGCCTTACAATTTTCTTTTTTATGGCTAATAATACCGAAGCGATATGCACATTAAGCATTAGGGTCATACTAAGATGGGTAAGGAGGTTGAAACGATTCAACTGGTACTGGGCTTATGACACAAATATCAAATAACTTATTGTAAAACTCGATGTTTGACATTTGAAAGTTTGAAAATGGCTCAGTGTTCCTGGTTGACCGATTTTGCGGAGGATTTGACCCTTATGTCGGCATTTGAACATAGCCGACCTCTGGCTCATTTTCCTGAAAATAGCCTTTCTTTTGATCTTGTTTTGTAGGTTCATAATCTCCAATCGGTATCTTGCCAGCCTTTATCAATATTTCAATTCTTTCCCCTGCTTTAATGAGGTCAGAATAATCTTTGTAGGCACTTCCCACTATCAGGCCAATATAGAGATCTTCTAGCATTCCTAAAAGTAAGAACAAGTCTTGGTATTCGTCATCGATGGTTGGACTTCAGCTGCCAATGCCCGCCATCTCTGGGTATATTCCTTGAACGTCTCCTTATCCTTCTTATGCATGACCTGCAACTATCCCCTAGTGGGAGTAACATCCAAATTGAACAGTAATGCCTAAGAAAAGCATTTGCCAGATCTTCCCACCTGTTAATCCAAGAATGATCCAATAGCATGTACCATTGAAATACTACCACAGTGAGACTTTTATGGAAAAAGTTTAGTAGTAACTTCTCATCGTCTCATGCCACTGCCATCTCTATGTAGTAGGATCTCAGATGAAACTGAGGATTTGTGGTCCCATCGTATTTTGAAAATTCTAGGACCTTAAAATCCTTTGGGATATTCACCTGGGGAGTCAATCTCAACTTCCTTGCGCTGATCACTCCAAATGAACTTACCCCCTGTAGAGTTCTCATATCCTCTTCTAGGATGAGGATTTGGTCCGGGACCATTTTCTCTTGTGCCAACTCTTTCGTTCTCACAAGCAGTATAACTGGTGTTTGCTCATAAGCATACCCTTAAGAGGGTTGGTCATAACATTTCCCTCATCTCTTGGAAAACTAGCACCTATTGGTGGCGGTGGCATGACATTGGCCATCATAGGTATACCAGGGGTTTGGCCGAAATGAAGTACTTCTGGGTGTGGTTGGGCCGTGCTCCTATCCCTCACATTGTTGCCATGAGATCAATGAGCTTGGCCAATTGATCTTGAATTTGATCCATCCGAATTTCTAGCCTCTGAATGCTTTCAGCATTAGACTGTTCCAAAGCCATATTGTAAGACCTAATGTATATTCTTTGAGTGGATTGAGAATGCTTGGCCAAAGCTTTCCTTAGGTGGTGTAATGGTGTACCTTGCTTTTTCTCTTTGAAAACAAAACAAGTCCATTTTAGTTAAAATCTTACCATTAATGGTTTAGTATTGTCCATTAAACCATTGAACTTTTTATTGTGCAAATATTGGCCCTTTAAAATTTTCATTTTCACTCATGCCCCTAGTGAGAGTACAATACTCTACAAAGGAGAACATGGTTAACAATATCCCAAGGAGGTGTAAAATCGTCACATAGGTATTATCTAAAAATGTGCATAATTAATGCCAATCTTTTTAGCTTCAATGATTTAAGGTCATTGACATAAAACCCTAGAACGGTAATGGAAAATGATCAGAATACCATTTTTGAAAAAACCAGCACAAGTCATGTAAAACTTAATTTTTTCTGTTTTTGTTTTTTTTATCTTTTTTGGATTATTTTTTCAAAGCAATGAAACACAATAGTTAAAGAGTTGGCTTTAAGGTAAATATACGCACCTTGAATGGTCAAGCCCTAACTACAAGGTAGCTTCTAGGGTCAAATTAATAGTGTATTGGCTTCATGGTAGATGTATTATCCAGTGGAATGGTCTTTTAGAATAGACTACTTCCACTGAAACAGTGAGGATCTCAACTTTCCAGTGCAATTGTAAAGGTAGACCAAGCCTCCACTTATAACCAATTGGATAAGTGAGTTAACAATATAAGCGAAGGCTTTCATGAATACTCTGGAGAATAAATCCCACCAAGTATCACTATGCCAGCTCTAATTTCTAAACTGAGGTTTTCACGAACCCAGGTTTAGGGCCCAAATGTGTGTACAAGGGTAGTGTATAGTGCATAGTATGTGTGAAGAGCATACAAACCTTAAAATTTAATTGTTCTATCACAAAACAACAAAACATAGTAGTTAAAGGTACCTAGGGTGTGTACAGATGTAATAATTATCATTATCTACCCTAGGGTTACCACAGTTCATGCCTTTTATGGAAAGCAGTAAACAACCATACATGGAAATACAATAAAACAACTAAACACCATTACTAAAGAATTTAAAATATGTATAACATTCTGAAGCAATTAAAGAATTATTATTAAAGGGAACGGGTATCAAACACTAAGTTTATAAAGCATGAACAATTTATTAAAGGTTCGACTCTCTAACTTCCCCAGTGGAGTTGTCAAACTATCACAACATGACAGCCGATGAAAAAGGCACCGTCATGACCTTAAGGCTACAAAAAAAAAAAGGAAAACACAAAGATTAAAAAAAATGGAGTCGCTACCAATTAATTAGGAGGATAATTGAAATCCTTTAAAAAACAAATACTAGCCATTGGAACCAGATGATGAGTTCAGGAGTCTAATTACATGTGGAGAAGGTATTAGGTAGCCCACAACGTCCATATCTAAAGATGGTTACCCTAAATTGTTTGTGCTTTAATTTACTTTAATTTTAATTACCCATTTGTTGTTAATAAACGAAATGATGAAAAGATGAAGGAATTGAACTTGTCTTACTATGTAAGTGCCTACATACCCGTAAGGGGATCGAGATCCACATAGTTTGAGTTAATTTGATTAGAATTTGCTTAAGAAGGATATATGATCTCTTCCAGAAGCAGTTTCAGATGATGTGAGAGAATAACTCTTCACACAGAATTTTAGGAAGAAACAAGTCAATATGGGAAAATAAATTTTCACATATCTTTTAACAAAATGAGAGAATAATTCTCTACATAATGTTTAACAAAGAATGAGACAATATAGGAAAATGAATTTCCACATAAATCTCAACAAAATGAGAGAACAACTCTTCACATAATGTTCGAAAGAAGATGAGACAATATGGGAAATGAAATTCCACATAATGTTGAAATGAAGTTGGGGATTATGTATTTTGTGTCAAAATTTAATCTTTGAAAGATTTGGGGTGAAATTTGTAATTTTCACAATGTTTGGGGTCAAAACAAAATTTCTAAAATATTGGGTTCCAAATGCCATTTTTGAAAGTATAGGGGCTAAACTAGAATTTTAGAAAATATTGGGACCACAATGAAATTACTGAAAGTATTGGGGCCAAAATAACATTATTAAAGTATTGGGGACAAAATAAAATTATTAAAAGTATTGAGACCAAAATAAAATTAAAAAAAAAACAGCAACTAGAATCTATTTTAAAAACAACAAATAAAATAAGACAACAAATATAATATAACTTAAATAACAAATATAATTATAACAATAAAACAAAATAAAACAAAACAAATAAAAAATAGCAAAAAAAATAGCATAAAAAATAAAAAAATAAAAAAGATTAAAAGTATAAAGCAAAGAACAAAAATAGAAAAACATATTAAGAAAAACAACATTAACTAAAATAATAAAACATATTTAAAAAAATTAACATAGTCATATTTGAAACAAGTAAATGCCTCTATGCTCATGGATCCCTCCAAAAAATATTGGATCCAAGAAATTTACACATCATTATTCCCACAAAAAAATATAAACAAAAAAAGAGTTGGAAGGAAAAGAAATCTACCAAGGATGAAAAGATGGTTACCTCTATGATGATTATAACAACCAACTCCCCCTCTTCCTTGCTAACACTTATAATGGAAAGAAAATAAATAAAGTAAAATAAAATAAATGGAAATAATGGTGAGGGGATGTAGATGAAAAAAAGAAGAGAATGGAGAGAAAGAAGAAAAAGAAAAAAAAAAAAGTCTGGACATGAGAGATGATGGAGTTTGTGGAGAGATGAGAAAAAAAAAAGAATGGGTGAGTTTGTGGTGTGATGGAGATGAGAAAAAAGAGAGAATGAGTGAGTTTGTGGAGTGATGGAGATGAGGGAAAAAAAAGAAAATGAGTGAGTTTGAAGGAGAGGTGGCGTAAGGTGTGGAAAAAAGGAAATGGGGAAGAGAAAAGAAAAGGAGTGGGTGAGAAGTGGGTGGGACGACCAGGTCAAAAAAGAAGAAAGGGAATGTCATTGTTAAAGTGACCTAATGGATTATAGGTTATGGGTTTGGATCTAGTGTTTAAGTGGATGGGCTAATGAAGTTGGTTCAAAGAGCTTTGTGGACATCAGGCTTTGGTGAGAAAAATGGATTGGGTTTCTAAAAAAATAAAAGAAAGGTGATTGGGTTAACATTTTTTTTTCTTTTTTATTAAATTTTTGTAAAATAAATCATAAAAAAGGAAACATAGGTAGACCCTTGTATTTTATATTTTTGGGATTTTTTTTTCATTTTTTTAAAATAAAATTATTGGACAAAATTGGGTATTTACAGTTATTTAATATATTTCCGGTTCATATCCATCATTTGTGTGTGTTAAACTAAGGGGCCTATAAAAGTTAGCATCTTCAAAGTCACGGTCATGCTTCTATGCATCTTTGCAAAAGTAACCAACAATTTCTATGTATCCACGGACTGCCTCTTAACACCCTTGTTAAGTCTGCCTCCTTCGTCAAGAAAAATTGAAACATATTAGAACCACACCCCTTAATCTTAAATCCCATAGGAGAACCCCATATGTTTTCATTGTTGTCTCAAGTACACCTTTATTAATAGGCTCATAAAAAAAGACTTTCACTATCAGACTTCGATCACACTATTGAATTCCTTCTTGAACATCATCGTCATCAAAAACCACCCATTCCTTCATCTCCACTGGACGTTTCATCGCTAACCCTAATGGATATGCAACATTGGTTTCCATTGATAACTAGCATTATAAGAAAACATAGGTTTTCTGACGTAAATTGTCACCTGTCTCTTGAATATAAAATTAACAAAACCTTCATGATGGAGTTTCTGGCATACACTCTATCCATCAGAAATTCTAGTCAAAAAGATGTGCGAAGGCTGTAAAATATAATGCGCGAAGAAGGAAGGACTGTGGTGTGAGGATATTGTCACAGAATTATGATGGATGAAGGATTGTGAGGATATCCATCAAGTTTTTGTTAGAAACAATGCGCTGACAGTTTTTTACAGCTATTTTGCCATAAAAAACAGCAAAATTAATGAAACACACCATTTCTGCATTATTTCTAACGGAAACTATTCTTTAGAAATGTGCTGACGAACCTATTCCGTTAGAAAAGTTGTCAGAATTGTCGGAATATCACACCATCTTGTTCCTCCTTCTTCTATTTTAGTCTTAAAACTTCTTTCTTCATTCGAAGCTTTGGACTTGAGGTTTCCCAAAAGTTTCCCTTTTTTCTACCCCAAATATTCTTTGTTAACGTGTGACTTTTGCGTAAATTTTTTATTTTTTTTAAGTATATGAAGTTGGTGGATAACTATTTGACAGTGTATAGAGTTGGTTTATGGTTTAGTTTGATGTGAGATAATTATGTTGATATCCGAATTGAAATGTTCAAATTGGAGTAAATGTAGAATTTTCATGTTAAAATTTCTTTAGGGCTTTTGTTGTATGATGGATGTAGAGTAATTGGATATTTTTCGTAATTTTTTTGGATGAATTTCAATTTTTTGGTGTTTATGGCTTAATTTAATAAATTAAATTATGTATGATATTGCTTATATTTTGAGAAATTTTTTTGGGGCTTTTGTTATTTGATAGATGTAGAGTGTTTGGATTTTTTTTTCTCATTTTTGGAATTATTTTAGATGAATTTCAATTTTATTATGTTTATGGCTTAATTTAATAAATTAAATTATCAGTAATATTGTTTACATTTTGGCAAAATTTTTTGGGAGTTTTGTTTTCTGATGAATGTTACTAATTTTTAAAATTTCTTTGGATTATATTTTAGTTACTATGATTTGATGTATATATTTTGATGCATGTATGTTACGTAATGAATTTACAATTATTGTTGAATATTGAAAAAATATGGAGATCCCTCAGTATCGTCATTGGATGAACAATAGACTTTATCCTAATAGTAGGACTATTACAGCTGAGTTTTATAGCTGTGTTGAGAAATTTATTCAATTTACTTTTGTACTTAACGTTTGTGTTGATGGAGGGACGTTTAAATGCCTATGTGCTAAATGTAAATACCAAAAATTTCAAACACCTGATGATGTAAGGTCGTATCTATATAAGAAAGGTTTTATGGACAATAACAATTATTGGGTGTATCATGGAGAAGTTCGGCTACTATTACCCCAACCAATTAAACTTTAGACCCAACATTTCTAGTCATACGAGCATATGGTTATGAATGTTTCTAGGCCATCTTTTGAAAGGGAGTACCATAGAGCAAAGGAGGATCCTAATAAAGATTCAACTAAGTTTTATGTTATGTTGAGCATTGCACAGTTTCTATTATGAGATGGATGTGAGATACACTATGTGTTTTCAACGACTGTTAGATTATTGAGCATCAAGGTATATTGTAACATTGCAGAGGTATGTATGGATTCACTTATCACATTGATAAGTGAGATATTGCTAAGCAGTCATCAGATGCATACAAATTTGTACCATGCCAAGAAATTGGTTTCAAAATACGGTTGTGGGTATAAGAAGATTGATATGTTTATGTAAGGGTACATGTTATATTATGGCAATGATGGAAATGCTAGACAGTGTCAATTTTGTAGTGCATCATAGTTCAAATAGTCACAAGTTGGTAAAAGGAAGGTGAGGGATGTTTCAACTAACAGATGTGGTATTTGCTCATCATTCTTAGACTGTAAATTAGCCTTTTTGTATCTAATGCATCTGCGAGTGAAATAAGATGGCATTGAGAACACTCACCTCAATTAGAGGTGTTGTTGTATCCATTAGATATGGAGACATGGAAGCATTTTGGCGAAGTTTACCTAGATTTTGCTTCTGATGGCAGGCATGTTAGATTGGGTCTATGTGCAGATGGTTTCAGTCCATTCGAAATGAACGCCAATGCATATTCTTCTTAGCCTATCATCATTACTCCTTATAATCTTTCGTCTAACATGTGTATGAAAAAGGAGTACATGTTCTTAACGGTGATTATTCCTGGTCCACATAATCCAAAAGCAAAATTGATGTTTTCTTGCAGCCTTTAATTGATGAACTACATTGCTTTGGCAGTAGGGAGTGCTTAAGTAAGGGTAGAAGATTTGTTATTTTGATTTCGATAGACAATTCTTGCCCTTGGAGCATCCCTTTCGCAAGAATAAGAACAACTTCTTGAAGAATAAAAATAAGAGACATCCTACCTAGACTTTTTTTCTGTAGATGAACACTATGTATAGGTATTAAGACAAGCAACAGTAATAGAAATTGGGGTGGAGCTCTCTACTGGTTATGGTTTAATGCACAATTGGACTAAATGCAATATTTTTTGGGATTTACATTATTGGTCTGCTTCATTAATCCCACACAACATAGATATGATGCATATAGAGCCTAATGTGTTTAGAAATGTGTTCAACACGACAATGGATGTCAAAGATAAGACCAAAGACAATATGAAGGCACGGGTGGGTTTAGCAAAGCTTTGTAAGTGTCAAAGTTTGGAGTTGCAAGAATTAGGCAATGATAGATGTGAAAAATCGAAGGTGCTTTACACACTGATAGTTAACCAGAAGAAAGCTATTTGTAAATGGGTGCAGAGTGTAAAGCTTCCTAATGGATATTCATCTAACTTAGAGAGATGTGTTGACACTAATTCTTAGAATTTGATGCACAAGAAAAGTCACGACTATATGTGTTTATGGAGAGGTTCTTATTGATAGCTTTTAGTGGGCTGTCTCCTGTAATTTAGGAACCTCTTGTGGCGTTGGGTCAATTTTTTTGAGATCTTTGCTCTCCCATATTGCACAAAGTTGACTAACAGGTCATGGAAAAGAACATCCCTCTTATCCTGTGTAGACTTGAGAAGATTTTCCTCCTGCTTTTTTTATGTTATAATACATTTACCCATTTACTCAGTTGAAAAAACCTTGGTGAACAGACCTGTGTAATATAGATGGATGTACCATTTTAAGAGGTTCTTGCACACGTTAAAATAAAATGTAAAAAATAAAGCTCATGTAGAAGGTTATATATTCTAGGCATATATTCTTGAATAGGCTTCAATTTTTTGCTTATACTACTTTGAGTCTCATGTCCATTCACAAACAAGAAGAGTGCCTTAGAACAATGAGGTAGGGAAAGTTATACCAATCAACCTATCTCAATCTTTAACTATCCTGCTTTTCTCTCTCTCTCTCTCTCTCTCTCTCTCTCTCTCTCTCTATATATATATATATATATATATATATATATTTTTTGTGTGTGTGTGTGTGTGTGGTGTTTTTGATAAAGCATCATTTCTTAATCAGAGTTGTCAACTTAACAATTCTAATTATGCTCTTCCTATTGACAGTTCTTCTGTTCCTTTAGCCTAAATTCCCATTGTTTCTCCTTCTTTTGCTTATGCACATGATTTTATTCCTCAAATACCCATTTCTTTGCCTTCACTTATTACTACTTCTCCATAAAATGCTCAATGTGATACTATGTAGGATTATATCACTCCAACTATTTTTGTTGTACCAATTTCAACTCATGATCTTGCTCTCACAGGTGCAATGCTCAAGTTCTTACTCCACACAACCAACCTGCAAATGATACCTCATTAAGTACCCATGCATCCTATGATTACAAGAGCCAAAGCTGACATTTTCAAAGCCAAGGATACCATGTCTCCATAGAGCCTTCCACTATTGCACAAGCTTTTTCTCAACCTCAATGGAGAGATGCCACGCTTGAAAAGTATCATGCTTTACTCAAAAATAAAACCTGGACTGTTGAGCTTCCACTTGGCAGAAGATCTATTGCTTGTAAATGGATCTATATAAAAGAAAATGTTGATGGGCCAACACAAAAGTTCATAGCAAGACTTGTTGCTAAAGGATTTCACCAAGAATATGGCTTTGAATTCATTGAAACATTTTCTCCAGTTGTGAAACCTATAAGTATAAGGGTTATTCTTATTCTAGCTCTAGCTTAGTGGTGGAAAATCCACCAACTTGACATCAATAATTCCTTCCTAAATAGAATTTTGCAAGAAGTCTTTATGGTTCAAACCCCTGACTTTGAAGATAAGAGAAGTCCTCATCTTGTTTGCAAATTGAACAAAGCCCTTTATGGCCTAAAATAAGCTCTTAGAGCTTGGTTTGAGAGGCTTACTCATGCCTTACTATCCGTTGGTTGTACATCCTCCAAATGTGATTCTTCGTCATTTGTTAGATTTGTTAATGGACAGACCACCTATTTTATTGTCTATGTTGATGATATTTTGGTTACAGGGAGTTTAGAACATGAAGTTGCTAAATTGATCACTGACTTAAACCACAATTTGCTCTCAAAGACCTTGGTTTAGCCAATTACTTCTTGGGAATTCAGGTTCAATACACCTCTCACGGAAATATCTTGCTTACTATGAAAGTATATTAATGATTTACTGCATAAAATTGGGATGCAGGGAGTTAATTCTATAGCAACTCCTATGGTCACAAGGTTAATGATATCTAATCATGGGAGGGAACCGATGGAGAAACCTTAGTTATATCAATCTATAGTTAGAGGTTTGTAATATTTTACTGTCACTCATCCAGAAATAGCCTTCACTATTAAGAAGGTTTGCCAATACATGCATTATCCCTTGCTTCCTCAATTGCAGGTTGTGAAACGCATATTAAGATACTTAGCGAGCACAAAAAATTATGGTCTTCATGGTCAAAGATCTTCAGTGTTGAAACTTAGTGCCTTTTGTGATGCTAATTAGGGTGCAAACATATATGATATGAGGTCAACCACTAGCAATTGTGTGTTCTTTGCTGGAAATCTTGTGTCTTGGTCCTCCAAAAAGCAACAAATTGTCTCACATTCAAGCATTGAAGCAAAATATCGTAGCCTTGCCAATGTTGTTGTTGAGTTATCCTGGCTGCAGTCTCTACTTAGAGAGTAAAAGGTGGAAATTGAGGGTATACCTGAAATCTATTAACAACCAAAGTACTATTCTGCTCTCAGGAAATTGAGGGTATACGACATGCTCGAACAAAGCATCTTGAGTTGATTTGCATTTTGTTCAAGAGAAAGTGCTGCAAAAGAAGATAGATGTTAAGCATATACCTTCTTTCGAGCAAATTGCTAATATTCTCACTAAGCCACTGTTAAGCTCAAAGTTTTCCGAACTTAGGCACGACTTAAAGTAGCAAAATTCACTACTCTAAGTTTAAGGGGGGGTGTTAGAGTATGTGATTAAGTCCTAAGTCCTTATAACTGTTATGATTAATTATTGTTAGGTGACAGCTCACTCTGCCATCACACTAGGTGACATCATTTTGCTATCGTCACCCTCTCATTCTGTTTGCTATATATGTAATGAATTCTGTACATATTGTCTCATGAATTTGCATATTCTAGGATGCTATTCTTTAATCTTCTTCTAGATACTATTGACACTATTTAGAAGCTCTATAAAAAAAGAAGATTAGACCAATAAGAACGAAAACAAATTTTTCACAAAACTTCAATAAAGTGGAGCCATACAAAAATTAATACCAAGACTGATTGAACAAAGATTCCATAAAATAACCACAAAACTTTAAAATTTTCCATAATAAAGGATATATTGAAAGATTAAACAAGAACTGAGGTGTTGCTGCGGAAAAGATATTAATTAGTAGTAGTTTATATCCATGGAAGTTATAATATGGGCTCATTGTATTTTACTGTCCTAATCTAATTATTGTTAAAGACTATTTTAACTCAAAAACTTTATATGTAAATTAAAAGTTTATTATAATATCTAATATATCATCTTTGGGTTCACTATATTTTGTACTGAAATTTCATTCTAATTATGAAAATGAGTGTGTCAAGAATCAAACCTTTAATCACATTGGCCATAAAAGGTCTAATAACATGTCAATGATAATTTCAACCCAAAAAATTAAACTTACATTAAAACTCATGAATAATTTTATTAAAATCTCAAACAACTTAAGGCCATTTGTAAAGTCCTTCATTATAAATTAACTAAATATGTTTGCCTTGCTATTGTTTCTTTTTCACACTACAATATTATATGGAGAAGGAAGACTTATCAGTCGAATAGTTAAGAATTTAATCTTTGTTGTTCTTATTTTTTTTCTAAAAAAATTACAACACAAGATATAAAATTGACTTGTATATCCTTCTATACATTCTTAAGAGTGTTATCTGGCTTTAACTTTGGTTAAGTTGAACGTTCAATGATCTAACCCAAGCTTGTGGTTGGTAATTTTAACAACTACAGGTATCGACAGGTTGCTGAAGTTAAGAAAGAGAAACCCTTTGAGAAGGCTTGCGGACTGGACAAGAAAACGCTAATCTGATCGACCGGACCATTAAAACCAATTAATTGGACCGTGCGTGATCTAAATATATAAATAGGTTATAATACACCATATTTTGCATAAAACAAAATATTTTTGTTTGGAGGCGTTAAGGGACAGTATTTTGAGGTAACCTTATATCCTTTTTACTCTAAACTTATGATTTTAGGCTATAATGATTCTTTTTCCCTCCCTAGATTGCATAAAACCTATCGTGATTCCATGTTACCTTTAAAATCCTGGGTTGTGTGGATATGAAGCCTTCAGCAACAACGTTCAAGGTAAATTATTTCACCTCATTATTTTAGTTTGATATAATTAGGGTTCCATATACATTTCTCCAAATCTTGGCTTAAACCCTAAGCATGGAGCTAGCTTAGGGAAAGTAATTCTTCAGAATTATGGTATGATTTAGTCATGACAACGCTAATTAATAAGTAATTCTATCTTTACCATTTTACTCTAAGAAGTCCGAGATACAAATTTGGTACCCATTTCATGTGTTAAACCTGTGAGTGAGAATTATATACGATAGTAACGAGGAATGATTGTAGTTGCTAACATTCCTATATGAATATGTCGTTTTAAGTTATTTACGGTAATTGAATCGAAACTAGTATCTATTTGATTTATTAAAAAATTATATTGTGAATATAGTTAGTATTGAAACCTTTTATGATCTTTCTGATATTATGGATGTTTTATAAATATGTTTTCTTTAAAATCTGTCTTGGGTTCATATAAACACTTTTCTAGTAAACCCAAGTGCGCTTAGGGACTCATGCCACATAGAATCCATAGAGACTAGTCTCAAACTATTTATCTATCAGGTTATGTTGGTTCTTGACTTCTGTTTCCACCAACTTGAGTTGATTCCCTGACTAGTGTTTTTGTCAGGTTAAGTGAGTTCCTTAACTTCTAGTAATTAGGCTTTGATTCGATGAGACTATGTTCTAGATCGTCAGGTTGAGATTACTCCCTCACTTGAGACTTGTTTACTCTGAAGAATATTTATTGATCTTCTTTGGTTGAAACTGGTTATTGATGGAATTATGAATAGCTAGTTTGAATAACAAGTTGAATGCTTGAAGATGCAAATTACGATACAAACTGTCGAATTCTTTTTCCTCAAAATAATTCTTGAAAATACTATACATATGTAAAAATATGTATCTTTTTCTGGTTTTCTAGTTCCCGATAGAAGTATATGTCATTCATTGAGTCAAGAAGACTAACCTTGATATTTCTTACATTTTAGCTCTATGATGCTTTATTGGACCTTATCAAATAAAAGATAGTGTGTAATACCCCTCAAGAGAAAATTAAGTTATTAAAGGGAAATTAGAAATTTTCTTTATTTATAATGCTCAATTAAGTTAAATGCTCAAAAAAATTTAAATATGAATCTGTATTAAGAATTTTTGGGAATAATAGTCTAGGTTGGTTGACAGTACCATTAGGGGCAATCAACTGAACCACAAGCTCTGGCACTACATAATTTACGTTTAACACTGAAAAACCTAGAAAAGAAAGAGGCAGACAACTAGGTACGACAAAGAAATCCGAGGTATCTTCAATTGTTTCCTTGTGATTAACTCTCAATGTTACACCAAGATTACCCCTAGTCCTTCCTTAAGCCTGTATAAATCTTTGTTTTGGTTTCGTTTTTGATTGTAGAAACTATGTGGGAGTGTACTCCCATGGTTCTTGCCACAAGAAACCTATTGGCACAAGTAAAGGTAATTTATTCCTCCCTGACACCTTGAATCTGTTACGTTTAGGATCTTTGTTTTTTTTCCCAATTTCTATTTGCACCCTAGGCTATGAGCAAGTTTAGAGAGACATTGACACAAATTTTAGAATGATTTAGGCTGAAATAGACTAATAGGACAAATTTATCTATACTACTTCAATCTAGAACGATCTAAAGCTGAATCTGACATCTGGGTAGTAGCGCAATAATGCTCTAATAAGTCTGGTGAGTGGAATTCTCATCTTTTAATAAACTAAGAATGTTTGTAATAGTATATGTATGTTTTTAGTAACCAATGGATATATTAATTGTTTTTTGATCCTATTCTGAACATGTTTTTAAATTCCGTTTCGAATTTATGAATAATATGTTGTTTTATTCTAAAAGACACCCTGTTGTGTATTAATCTATATTTTCAAAGAAACAATTGAACATGATTTTATTCATCTTTGAAAAGAATCTTGTTAGGGATTAACCTACAATTCTAAACATGCCCTATTGGGGTAAAATTTGTATTTTACGAAAGAGCACTTTTTAGGGTATGATCAGTATGTTAAACGAAACTCTAAGCCTATTTAGATTGAAACCAATTGTCTGCTTATCTGAGTTAAAGTTTATGAACTTTGTTTTGTATGGAACTTTATTATCCTCTAATAAGTGCATAATTTGTTATACTTTTAGGTTGAATTCTCTAATGTTTAATAGCTTTGTTCCTTGAATTTATTTAGTTTTCACTTGTGTTATACATTTTGTAGAAGAAGTGCATAAAGTTAGACAAGTGCAGCTAAATTTGGGTGCAAAAGAGCTTAAAATGACAAAACTCCTGAGGCTTATGTGCCACAACACTCAGAACATGATTTTGAAGCACCAAGTCAGAGGCTTTGGTGCTCCAGCACCTAACAAGGAAGAAAAAGGCACCCAGACTCAAGCATGGCATCTCGAAAGAAATATGAGTCCTAGCTACATGGGCACCACAGCCCTCAACCAAGTTTGAACCAAATTCAATTGTTAGGGCTAGGTGCTACAGTGCCCAAGGATAAAGGTCGCAGCATCCACCAATGCCTTGTCACTTAAAAGGAACTTCCTACATTAGTTTTCATAAGTCTTGCACCTTCAACATCAAAGAGAAATGATAGAAGAAAAGGGGAGAAGAGCTTCAAAGGTTTGATTCGAACAAGATTATCCACATGGAGATCATCAAATATATTCATCATTCTTCTTTCTTTACTTCCTTTTATCTTCTTGAATTCAGAATGTTTTTGGATAGTATGTGATTGATTTTCTTAGTATGCTTGGCTAAATCCCTTTTGGTTGATGGTGAACTCAGAGCCCTAGACATGATTTTGTGATTGTTTTGTTAATAATATTCTCCAACTCCCCTTGCAAGATTGTTTATGTTCTTTTATGAGATTTGTTCATAATTGTTGCTTTGATTTGTTTAGGTGGCCAACAAAAATGAACTTGGTAACTATCTAATGCTAGAATAGGGGATTGAATTCGTAATCATTCTATTTTCCTATTCTGAGTAGCGATTCATAGTTAATCATTACGGTCTAGTTTTCTTTAATTGTGAAGTAGAACAGAGCATAAGTTAAATAATTTGCGCATGTGAGATTTTGTGTTAGAGTAACCTATCTTTCTCTACTAAATTCTTCTGTTGAATTAAATTTAGAGAGCCCTATTTCTAGGTTGTTTAATGGATAGAGAGTGAATAGACACACTGTCTCTATTTAACGACAATCTAAGGAAAGATTGGGATAGCAAAGCTTTTTGCTATCTATGGTTGATAGTTTGAATAGAAGTTGGGAACATTGTCAGTGTCAGGGTCATGGTTAATGTCTAGTGATAAACAGTGAACTTCTAACCAGTTCTCTCATTATTGTCTTCAGAGTTATTTTCCTTTGTTCTTTATAATTCTTTGTTTTTACTTACTTAGTGTCATTGTTTACAAACTCCCCTTTCATATTTAGCATTTAATTTCTTTAGTTAGTTTTCGTATATAATCAATTAGACCCAATCCTCTGCGGGAATGACCCTTGCTTTAAACTTTACATACCACTATATTGGTGGGTATTAATTTGACACCTTTTTGGGTTTAAATCAAATTTTGGCATCGGGTCATTGGGGATTGATTATCTAATTGATTCATTACCTTGTTGTTTTTTTCTTTTAGCATTGAATTTTTTTTCAAGTGTGTATGTTTGAAGAAGAGCTACACCTGCGATTTGAACGGATTAGAGACAACTTGTAAACTTCCAATCACAATTGAAGTTAGCATTTTGCAGTCTACCCACCTTTACACCTAGTCCATACCCCACATCTTGAGTTCAACCTTGCATTCCACACCATCCTCTCATCCAGTGACCCATCTGAACAAGAAGAAATCGCTACAAACAATAAAACCTTGAAGGAGTTAGGAACTCCATATTTAGATCAGCAGCCACTATGTATTGAGTGCCCACACCTTGCCGTAGAATTTGAGCTATATGTTTGGATTTATCCATCTCTTGCAAAAGTTTCATGGTTTTGCAGGAGAATACCCTAATAAGAACCTCAAGGAGTTCCATGTGGTATACTTTAGTATGAAACCCATGGGCATTTTAGAGGAATATATTAAATTGAGAGCATTCTCTTTCTCTTTAGAGGACTCCATGACCGAATGGCTCTACTAGCCTTCTAGGACAGTATATACTTGGAATGAGATAAGAGACTACTTTTGGAAAAGTACTTCCCAACATCTAAGACTACAACACTTAGGAAAGAAATTTGTGAGATTAGGCTGTATAATGAGGAGTCCCTATACGAGTACTGGGAAAGATTCAAGAAATTATGTGCAAGTTGTCCACACCATCATATTAGTGAACAATTATTAATCCAGTACTTCTATGAAGGCCTCCTACCTATAGAGAGGAATACGGTTAATGCTGCATGTGGGGGGCTTTGGTTGATTAGGCCCCTGAGACTGCCAAACTTATATCTAACATAGTAGCTAATTCCCAACAGTACAGTACCTGAAATGATCTACTAGCCAAGAAGGTGAATGAACTTAGCACATCCTTCATTGAGCAACAATTGGCCCATCTTACTTCTTTGGTGAGTAAAATAGTCGTAGGGAATGCATAAAAAGTAAGGGTATGGGCACCCTACTGATATGTTCCCAACTCTTTAGAATGGCAATATAGAGCAAGTAAATGCCATGGATGGCTTCTAGGGTCAACAAAGGAAGTATGATCCCTATTCCAATACCTATAACCCAAGATAGAAGGATGATCTTAATTTGAGCTATGGGGAGGATCAACAATGAACACAACACCCATACCACATTCCATAATCCATCCCACCATCCATTCCCCCAACCTCAAGAACACCTTTCAAGGATCTGGTTAAGTCCTTAGCTACTAACATGATATAGTTTCAATAGGAGACTAGGGAAAGTATTCAAAGTTTGAAAAAGCAAATGGGGCAATTGGTTACTGTTGTGAGCCGTTTAAAGATCTAAGTGTCCAATAGATTACCTTCCTAACCTTTGGAAAACCCAAGGGAAAATGTAACTTTCATCAGTTTGCAAAGTGGAAAGAATATTAAGGCATCATCTACAGCACAACAGTTGGAGTTAATTAAGGAGGGTACCCATCAAGAAAAAGAGCCAACTGTGCCACCCACTAAGGCAAACCCCAAACCTTCCATCCTTTCCTACATCACTCCTCCACCCTTCCCAAGCCATCTTGCTAAGCCCAGAAAAAAGGAGGAAGAGAAGAAAATTTGGGAAACCTTCCGCAAGGTAGAGGTAAACATATCTCTCCTAGATATTATATAGTAGGTACCCCGCTATGCCAAATTTCTCATGGAACTATGGACCTCCAAGTAGAAGTTGAATGGTAATGAATAGGTAAGTGTGGGGAGAATGTTTCTGCAGTCTTGCAAAAGAAGCTCCCACCTAAAGGCAACAACTGAGGCACATTCACTATACCCTGCACCATCGGTAATACCAGGCTTTATAATACCATGTTAGATTTAGGCACACATATAAATATCATGTGGTTTTTATGAATCTTTAAATCTTAGTCCTTTAAAAGATATTGATGTTATCATACAACTCGCTGATTGATCTAATGTGTATTCGAAAGGAGTTATGGAAAATATGCTTGTGTAGGTTGTGGATTTAATCTTTCTAGTAGACTTCTATGTACTAGAGATGGGGTACGAGATGACTACCCACCTGACACCAATCTTGCTGGGCAGACCATTCTTGAAGATTGCTAAGACGAAGCTTGATTTAGATACGGGTAGCTTCACAATAGAGTTTGATGACAAGGTACGACGCTTCAACATCTATGAAGTAATGGAGCATTCAAGCAATCTCCACATCCCTTGATGAGTGACAAGGTGGATATCAGATTGAGGACAATAAACCAAGCACTTATGGGAGGCAACACTAAGGAATGAAAGCATGCAACAGACTAATGAGATCTTTCCTACTCGCCTTCATTTTATGTTTTCTTGCTTTCTTTTTGTGTGTTTTCTTTTAGTTTGATTTCATTCTTGTCTTTAACCCCCAGTTCTTTCATTTGAGTTGATAGTTGAACATTGAGGAACGTAATGATTAAGTTTGAGGGGGGACAATTTAGGATTTCCTGCTTTCAATAAAACAGTTATAATGATGACTAGGACGTGTGCACTTTTTGTTAGTTCTTTACATTTAAAGTAGCTACTTTCATGGAGTTATGTTTTCTTTGAGTTGGGAACCAGTGAAAATTTGTTTTGTTAGTTCTTGGGTTAAATCATTTCTTCACATTCTCTTTTCAAAATTTCTAGTGTACCTAGCCTTATACTTTGTTAGCTTAGAAAGTTATACGTGAATAGAGTGAAATTTTTTTTTCCTCAAGTGTTATATGAATTGCAACATGATGGAAAGAAAATCTAGTCACAATGATTATTGGAACAAAAGTAAATAAAGATAGGGTAATGCTTCTATTGTCCATTGTGCTCACACAAAAAGTGAAGAGCATTCACGTCAAATGGCATTTGGATTATAAGCATGCAAAGCATACTAGTTGATTGTGATTTACTAAGTAACTCGAAATTTGTCCAAGAGTACGGAATCTTCACGTCAAAAGGTAACCCACATTCTAAAACCAGCTACCAATGAAAAAAAATTGAACATAATTAGAAAAATAACACAAAAAATAGAATAAGAGGAAAGAATGTGATTGTTGTTTGTTTGCATATACCAATTTGAAAAGTGTAAGGTATACACAAACACTTGATTAGATGATTTGTGAATGATGCTTTATTCCTTGAACCCCTTGAGAAATTTTGAGATGTTTTCTTTGCCCTTTGATGGCTAGCTTTCATGGGAGTTTGTAAAATGCAAGTGTAAAGAATTTAGCAAGAGTGTACTTAGTCCCTCTTAGTTCTTGTTTGTTTGTTTTTGTTTGCTCGAGGATGAGCAAAGGTTAAGTGTAGGGGAATTTGATAAGTGCATAATTTGTTATAAGTTTAGGTTGAAATTTCTCATGTTTAATTGCTTTTTCTTTGAATTTATTTAGTTTTCACTTGTGTTTTGTAGGTGATTTAGATGTGAGAAACAGATTAAAGAAAATTGCATCAAGTTAGACAAGTTTTGGGCAATGTAGAAGCTTAAGTATAAGTGCAAAAAAGCTTGAAATGGCCAAACTCTCAAGGCTTAGGTGCCCCAGCGCCCAATATTGAATGTCATAGTGCTTAGGACATGATTTTCAAGCACTAAGTCAGACGCTTGGGCACCCTAACACCCAAAAAGGAAGAAAAAGGTCCCTCAAACCCGAGAGTGGAAGAATTATGACCCTAGCTATAGGTGCACCGTGGTGCCCAGCCAATTTTTCCTTAAACTTGATTGTTAGGGCTAGGTGCTGCAACGCCCAAGGACTAAGGCCGCAACACCTACCCACATTCGATCACTTAAGAGGAACTTCCTACATAAGTTTTCATAAGTCTTGCACCTTGGAAATCAGATAGAAATTATAGAGAAGAAAAGAGGATAAGAGCTTCAAGGGTTTCATTCAGAGAAGATTATCCGCATAAAGATCATCAAAGAGTTTCATCCTTTTTCTTTCTTTCTTTCCTTTTATCTTCTTGAGTTCAGGATGTTTTTGGATTGTATGTTGATTAATTTTCTAAGTATGCTTGGCTAAATCCCTTTTGGTTGACGGTGAACTCAAAGCCCATTTTGTGATTGAGTTCTTAATAATATCCTCTAACTCTCCTTTAAAGATTGTTTATGTTCTTCTATGAGATTTATTCATAATTGTTGCTTTGATTTGTTTAGGTGGCCAACTGAATGAACTTGGTAACTATCTAATGCTAGAGTAAGGGATTGAATCCGTAATCGTTATATTTTCCAATTCATGAGTAGCAATTCATAGTTAATCATTACGGTTAAGTTTTCTTTAACTGTGAAGTAGAATATAACATAAGTTAAACAATCTACGCATGAGATTGTTGCTTAGATCAATCTATCTTTCTCTACTTAATGCTTCTGTTGAATTAAATCTAGAGCATTTTTAGGTTGTTTAATGGATATAAAGTGAATAAAGAACACCGTCTCTATTTAATGACAATCTAAAGAAAGGTTAGGGTAGCAGAGCTTGTTGCCATCTACGATATCGTTTGAATATAGAGTTAGGAACACTGTTAGTGTCAAGATCATGGTTAATGTCTAGTGGTGAGAGTGAACCTTTAACCAGTTTTCTCATTATTTTCTTTAGATTTATTTTCTTTTGTTCTTTACAATTCTTAGTTTTTACTTACATATTTTAGTTTTTTACAAACCCGCATTCATATTTAGCATTTAATTTCTTTAGTTAGTTTTCGTAGCTAATCAATTAGACCCACTCCTCTATGGGAATGACCATTGCTCTAAACTTTACTTACCACTATACTAGTAAGGATTAATTTGACACCCCTCAAGGTTCACATCATCCTCCCTGAAAATTATGAACGGCTTTTTTTTTAACTACCTCTGTAACTCTATTTTTTGAACATAGAAAACTTATGGCCTCTAGTTACATAGCAACCTGTAGGACTAATCTCGAACTTCCTATTAGCCTTTTTCACTAAGTGAACTCCTGAAGTTCACTGGAACTTGCCATGCATAAGACCTCAGGACATTTGTGAATGACATATACTGTATGGAATTCTAAATATACATATATGCTTCATTTCATTCTGCATGTCAATACAGAGAGTTTCCCTAACGCTTATTAAACTCGTTTCAATTTTAGCTCAATAAGGCAATGTTTGGGTAACTATTTTCTTAAGTTTGTTTTATTTTATTGAAAAGACATATAATTGTTCTTCTGTTTTGAAATAAGTATTACTTATGACTTCTAAAATATTTTAGACATTATCATTTAACAATATTTTCCATTCTCATATGATCTTTTGATAAAATATGTTCTCAACAGTAAACCTAATTGTGGGAAAATCTTTGAAAGTGTATATGTATGTGTACATAATTATTTATGTTTGGTTTCTTAGTTTCTATTATATTCATTTTCACTCACCGAGTCATGTAGACTCACCCCGCTATCTTTTACAATTTTAGATTTCAGATTAAACCTAGTAGCAGTAGTTACTGTATGTCCTACCATTTGGATCAGCAAGGTATTCTTGGAAACAAGATTAAATGCTCTTGAATGTCTTCTTACGGCCACTAGGAGTTGCACTTATTTGCATTGTTTTTAAACTTTGTATTTGAGTTTTGTTCTATATTTTGAATTTTGTTAAGCTTAGTTTAATGGAGTGAAGCTTCTTTTGAATTCTAAATATTGTTGTACTTGGGCAAGGTCCTATTTCAAGGGATACTTTGCCAAACTTCTAAAAGTGTTAAAGGATTTACGATTTTGCATATGCATTAGTATGTTCTACGGCTTCCAGATTGTAGGGCATGTCCCTACACTCTGTGATGGTCGCACTTTGGACTTAAGGTGTGATATAATATTTCCACCATGTTGATATTGCATGTCAAATTTTAAAAAGATTATATGACAATAAAGCATGCGATCAAATATATTATTATCGCTTATATGTGAACATTATATTGTACTTAATTTTATAAAGTATTGAGGGATGCAAAACAACTTTGAATTAAAACTTTTGTGTGTATGTTGTTTATCATATCGACTTTTAATCTAATGATGAATTTTGTGAAAAACTCATCCTATAAAAAATTATACTATGATTTGAGATTGATTTTGGTTTAGTTCCTTGATTAACACCAGTGTTTCCACCTGCCAACCACTCTTATTTGATTTGATAAGGTATAATAAAATTTTGAATTTAGACATAATATTACAATATATGCATATATATAAAAACTGTCTTTTCAAATCCCTCTTTTCTAAATATATTGATTTAATTAATATTTTTATATAATAAGATATACATTTTCATTCCAAATATTTACAATTTGAAAAGTATTATTTTCAAAATATTTTAAGATGAAATTCTTGTTTTTTTGTGATAAATTAATATAGTTTAGTTTCAAAGGTTTATGGACAAATTAACAAAACGATTATTAATTTTGGCCAAATGAATGATTATTTTGCTATATGTCACCCATAGATGTTGAAAATTTTATACTATTATCAGACATGAAACAAATTTTTAGGGTGCATATATAGTCAACTATATATATGTTTATATGTGAGGAGGGATAAAATTAGGGGTGTCAAAAAGGGCTAACTTGGCCCATCAAGGGCCGGCCCTTGACGAGCCGAGCCTTAACGAGTCGGGCCAAAAGAGCCATTTTACTAAAAGGGCCTAAAAAATCTAACCCGGCCTTAACCCTACAGAGTTATAAAATTTCAATAATTCTCAATAATTATGTAAAATTTTTATTTACAACAAAACATCATTAATCCATAATATATTTATAGATTTAATCTTCACAAAATTTCAAAGACAATAGCATAAAAGTTAGTAACAATAATGAGAATAAAGAAAATTGAACAAGTTTCAAATTAATAAGTTTACCATTATGAACAAAACTATGTAACTAATTACGTGTACAGATAAGGGCTTACACATGATCTCCTAGAAGAGAATATCGGTATTTGTTGAAAACATGTGCATCAATGCTAAAAGTTGATTCACTAATCACAGTAGTGATTAGAATACTTAATAGATCACATACCGTCCTTGATAATTCTATAAATTGATGTCTATGATCCTCCCAATATTGCAAGACATCTAAATCTTAAAAAAAATGAAGTTCAAGTTTTGGCTCATCCAAATAAAGATATAACAAGAACTTCTCATTATTTATCACAGATTGGCTTTCAAATAATGCATACTCCTATATCATTTCAAGCACAATGATAAAGAAATTCAATTAGAAAATTAGTTATATTACACTATTAAAAAGTGAACATAAATTAAAATTTATAAATATTTAAAAAATTAAAACATACATCAAATACATCAAAGTCTTTCACTTAATTTTCATTTATTTTTCCACTCCACTACTAGTCTACCACAAGGTTTTGTAAAAAAAAAAAAAATTTAACAGGGCTCAACCCTGCCCGTCAAAGGCTAGCCTTTGACGAGCCGAGCCTTAAACGAGTCGGGCCAAAAATGACCCTCATTTTTTAGGCCTGTTTCTTTTGCTCAAAACCCGCCAAGGGTTAGGGCCGGCCCGTTTTGACACCCCTAGATAAAATTATAATGGTATATGGGCCGGCCCGTTTTAACACCCCTAGATAAAATTATAATGGTATAAGAATTGAAATGCATACACAGTTCAATATTTCATTCTAAGATGTGATTTTTATTGATTCAATCATCCAACACCTCTCAATATCTCATTATATGATAAATTTTTCTTTGATTTGATTCAACCATTGAATTAAAAGTAATTAATTACCATGTTGATCTTGCATATCAAATTTTTAAATGGTTGGATTACAATAAAATATGTAATCAAATAATTTATTATTATTTATATTTGAACATTATATTATATGTTGATTTTATTATGTATTGATGGGATGCAAAATAACTTTAGGTTATAACAAAATTGTGCATAAGATCTTAATTATATAAATGTTTAATCTAATGGTAAATTTTGTGAAAAACTCATCTTATAACAGGTGTAAATTTTATTTTGATTGACACCGATGTTAATTGATCCCTCATATATATAATTTAATAGTAAATTTTGTGAAAAATTCGTCCAATAAATAAGAATTCAATGGTGTAAAATTAATTTTATAGACTTTGGTGTTAATTGATCTCTTATATATATATATATATATATATATATATTAGAGTATATACATAAAGATGTCATATAATTAATTTTTTTTAATTAAGCAAGATGTTGTTAACATCACCCTAACAAAGACTCGCTTATACGAAAATCATAATACAAAGTATACCTAGCAATCTAAGAATATATATATCCGAAACAACTTTTGATTCGAAAGAAAGTTGCTGTTCTAATTGTTAATTAAAGTAAATATAATTTCTGAAACAGATTATCGTAATCTATTTAAAACTGTTCAATATTTATGCTTTGAGAATAAGTCTACTGGTAAGTAAAAATTAAGAGCCATAGGACAAGAAGAAATGGCTATAAATAGTTTGATGAGAAAACCACTAATTTTATTGTTAATCATTGCCATATTTGAAGTTACAGAAGCCAATAATATTGAATCTCCTTCTTGTAATTTAGCTTCTGTTCAATTTCTCCATCTCTTTGGATCACAATCCCTCCACGATAATGGTTTACAGAGAAGTAATTGTAGACCAAAGTGCCGCATGGAGTGTGCGAAAAAGCATCTCAAGAAATCAAGCGAACACCATATTCGCTTTGTAGGTTGCATGCTTGAATGTATGGGAAAGATTTGATCTGAAAAGAATGGTGAGTTTCATATCTCTTTGGGAAAATGGTTATTATTGGGAAAATTAATTTAGTCGTCTTCATGGCTTATTTGCTTTTGTGATTTTTGTAGTTAAATATTAAGAATTATGTAAAATTTAAATCAATTTTTTATGTTTAAATTAACTTTCTTGCTAATTTTTCTTTCTCTGGTTTTTGCGGTGTTTTTAAAATTTTAATCATTTTTTTATTGTGTAACTAATCAATGTGTTTTCTCTTATGCATAAGAAGTACTTTTGGACCTTTTGAACTATTTCACATGCTAATCTTTTTAAAATGTAATTTAAATAAAACTAAATTTAATAAATTAAAATTTTCTATTTAACTTGAGTTAACTTTAATAGAATATTGTTAGAATTATTGATTATTTAATCAAATTGATCATACATAAAGGAGTGTAATATTTAGATAAGTTTGAAATGGAGCGTGTCATATGAATAAATCTTAAAGAAGGTAAGTGTAATTTATCCAATCACTTTTTGAAATCTTCTGATTTTATTCAATGTTTATCTTCAATATTCCATGAATTTAAAATTTTTGTTCCAAAACGGCTGACATATATTCTCATACGATGAACAAGTTAGAAAAAGATATTTATTAACATCTTTGTTCCTCAAATTTTGAAAGATTCTCTACCTCTCTTAAAACAAAGTACATATGAGAAAAGATAGTCATGTGTTATGCTATCATAAATTTGTTTAAAGTTTAATTGAATGATATATTTAATTTTGTGAATCATATTAATCGTGTGACTTCATCCATAACGCATGATTTCTTATGAAGTTCCATATGATTAATTTTAGTAGAAACTATTTGAAAACATTATTTCAATTTTTTTTTTGTTAATTTGATTCCGATTATGGGTTTGAACTCACAACCCCCGCCCTAAAAACAACTCCATTATCATTAAGCTAAAGGCCCATTGGTAATTCAATTAATCTTTAATTAAGAAATCATGTATTTATTGTTATATATGCATTTCATATATGTTCCAATTGAATCATTATGTTTTGATTTGTTTTAAACAATAGAACTAATTTACGTTTCAATGGGATTAATCATTTTTTTCTTCAAAAGTTGAATTTAATTTCCTAGAGAAATAAGGTTCCAGAAACAATGTGGATAGCTGTCTTTATTAATGGATTCTCATGATTCTGTTGTTAGTGTACAGAGTGCATAGCTTACAGAAAGCTCGCAAAGGCAATTAATGGCAAGAAGATACGTTTCTATCTGTCTTCTTCGTATTGATGTGTAATAATGGAAGAATGGAAGACATTTCTTTTATTCATTGATGTTTGATAACATTTCATTTGTGATTTGTGAATGTCAAGTATCCCTTATATATAATCTTAAGACATGGGTGGCCACTATAATCCAAACTCATTATAATTAAGGGTTATTATGCAAGATTAATATTACTTAAATAAAATAATAATATATTTTAGTTATGAAAAAATTTATTCTCTAAATATAATATGTATTTAAAAAATAAAATCTTAAATGTTTTATATAAGTGTAGATGATAAATTGGCTTAAAAATATTCTTATCATACAACCAAAAGTAAATATTAATGTAAATATTGAATATTAACAAATTTACGGTGCAACCAATGACGTGACATCATGTATCACTGTCAGATGAAAAAAGACATGTTCATCTGATAGTGATACATGGTGTTACATTATTTGTAGAACCATACATTGGGTTACCGAAACATTATTCTTTTATATATATATATATATATATATATTACGAACTAATATTTTAAATTGTAAATTTGTTTACTTGGAATCCATTTTTTGGTGATAAAGGTGACATAGCTCAAAAGACTAATTACTATACAACCTCCGTAAATTAGTTATGTCTAACAAGTCCTAGAAAAATAAGAAAAGAGAAGGAAACATGTGCAAATTAAAAGAGTAAAAAATATAGTTTAAGGCGTTGAAATGTCTTATGAATGTCAATAATGAAGTTAATTATTATCATCTTATGGTTGTGTGTGGCATAAATGAATAAATAAGTACTATATTTATGAATTCAGCTGGCTTGTAGCTCTCAGCTCGATTGTAATTTTTAAACTCGAACTTAGAACTAGACTCCACGCAACATTTAAGAATCATATTTTATGAGTAGCATATAAATGCAAAATAACCCTTCATAATATAACGCCAGAAGTTTATATACATGGTTAAAGGGTATGTTGAGTTTGAGTATTTGACCCTTATAAATGGGTCATGGGTCCAGTCATTAATAAAGCAAATAAAATTTTACGCAAATTAAAATTTTCTAGCTGCTTCATATATTTTAAACATAATTCCATTGAGATGCTTTTAAGAATATTACATTTCAGAACAGTTCTTGTTTTATTCACCTTTTGGTGACTTAAAATATTTTTAAATAGTACCTTATAATGGCAAGTAAAGGCATCATTCTACAAATAAATATTTAATGCATATAATGGCACCATAGAAAGTAAAATGGTGCCTTTTAGAGTATATAAATATTTGATAACATTTCAGACTATTCGAAGATATTTGTAATTTTATTTTAATTTTTTCTCAGTACCTCAAAATTACGAATAATTTAAAGGATTTAAAGAAAGTTATTCTTTAGTTATAATAATTTTTTTAATTTTTACAAAAAATTATTATATTGACAATAAATGTTAAGCTTCTTTAAATTTTAGAGTAAAATCTTGCATATATTAATTAGAAAAATCTTTTCAGTTTTGTATGGTGCAAAGAAAGTCTTAAATATATTAACTTATTATTAAACGGTATTATTAGAAAATAAAAAAATTCAATTGAATTCAATTAATTTAAAATATAAACAAGAGAATTCAATTGAATTCTATAACTTAAAAGATTTGTTCCAAACATAAGATTTCATTTAACAATAGATCGAATTTAATTCAATTCATTGGTTAATATTGTATTGAATTTCTAAACAATTTAGTTCCAAACCAACCCTAAATGTAATTAAGAGTACTTATATTTGAGTTCGTTTGATTTCACTTGTTTTTCATATTAAATTCGTATTAAGCTACCTATTTGTATATATCATTGCATAAAATTATATTATAAAAATTTATTAGTAGCATTATTCTACCACTTAAAAAGCTACACGCTTGAAACTTGCAATAACCAATGTTTTCATCTTGTTTACCTAAAATTTATATTATATAAAACAAAAATAAAAAAATTCCTAAATAACAATTAAATTTAATCCAAACAACAAATATGGTAGTACATATATTTCTAAATCGTGAAAGTTTAATATTAGTGTCAAAAAAATTATTTTAATATAATTATCTAAAACTTTATATATTATCCTCAACTACCCTAAACATAACAACCACTTAAAAAATTACAACTCGCAAATCTTTATTTTAGTGCTTATCAAACTCAAAGCCTCTCTGTGAAGCCACTTCCCCAAAGTCTGCTAAAAATATGTTTCAGCATTTTGGCATTGAGATAACTGGTAATCTTTGGTTCAATAAAAAAATTAAAAAGTATTAGTTTTTGGCTTCAAATTTTTGATGTTGTGTAGCTGAAAGTATTAGTGAGTGAGTGACTTGTTATATATATATATATATATATATATATATATGGATCGATAAGGAAGAAGAGAGTAGAGCAATATAAACAGAGATTTATTTCTGAAAGCGGAAGATTACAATTGTAAAGAAGATATAAACTTACAAGAGAGGCTTCGCACAAGGACTTCCAAAGATTTAAGAGAAATTTAGAAGTGGGAATGTTTACGAATGCCTTATGACTAATTCTGAATGCCTTTTATAGAGGAAGACAGAGCAGAATTTACATTTCATTTGCCTGTAATGTAACTTTAATTACAGCTGGATGTTGGTTGGCCTGTCCAAACAACTTTCGGCTGCCTTTACTTTACTTTTACTTTTGCTTTTTCTGTAGTGGTTGGTGACTTTTGTCGCTTTGAACCACGAGCTCTTGGCTGTATCTGATCACGGGTGTCGGCACCATGGATTGCTGCCACCTGGTAGATCAGGGATATTCACTGCTAAATTCTATCCCAAAACAATCATCTTCATTGTCTTGAGCTAGATCTTCTGTAGAGGCTCCGGATGATGAGCCGGCTTGGGACGTGATCCCTTGTATCTTTTGAGCAAAAGTTGCTAGCTGGACTGGGTCAGCAACTGATGCAAGCTCGGAAAGAAGCTTATTTTTCTCTGTAAGGAACGGTGATGCTGCTGGTAGTGGCGGCTTGTAGTCAATTTTAAGATAGGATGGGTTTTTCCCAATCCATTGGCAGACGTATTTCTCATCTGCATATTCCTGTACATATTTTTTCCACCACTTAACGCTGAATCGGCG